>JASTWR010000393.1:0-160883 GCA_030770355.1 Harpagoxenus sublaevis | reverse complement strand
AAGAGAAGCGAAATTGACGGCACGCTTGCTGATTGGCTGACCGCGGCACCAATCAAAACCGAGACTCTCGACCCCGTGTGGTGTCCGTGTGGTGTCCGTGTGCATACACATGTTTACAAACGGTCAGCTGCGGGGTTTATGGGAACCATGGAGGGGGTATCGATTTCGCTTCTTTTATAATATAGGACTCTACTTGTCTGACTCATTCACCTTATCGATTTTCAGTAGTTTGGACACCAACCATAGCACGGACACGCACCCATGTAGCGTTACCGACCGTGACGAACGTAGTTTAGTCGCACTTCTTCAGGCGGCGCGTCGGAAAATGCGTCCACCGCAAGAACAAAGGGATGGCCGCTCTCAGGTTTCTCAGTTCTCTCTGCCAATACTCCGTATATGTTCTGTGACCCCAGTGCCCAGTACTCCACAGTACTCCACTCCCATCACGTTGCATCACGTCGTGCATCGCTGCTGATCGCTGCTCATCACACCGCGTGTTTGTTCCGCTCGACAGTAATTAACGAAACTCGTTCGATCAACGAGACGGTAATCCATAGAAGCAGTTCGATTGCTTATCCTCGTGGCGATGAAGCCGACAGCGTGCGTGCGCACGGCAAAATAATGTTTATACTGCTGAATTAACTGCTCCACGAACTTTCGGAGTAAACCTAACTTCTTCCTCGCATCAATCTCTGTCATTTGATCTGCGATCGCGTTTCGATGTCCTCGTCGCGAAGCTTTCTCGCGGTCGCACGCGGTATCTTCTGCACGGCACGATGATCGTCCCGCGAGTACTATGTCCGGCGAATTCAAGGCGGTTTTGGTGAGGAGGAGCGTATAAGCGGAACGTAAAAAAGGATGCCAAGCTGCACGAGTCTGATCCGATTGCTTAGACGACGTCTCGTTCTTGGACTCATTTTTGCCCTGTCGCTGACGTATTGTGCCTTTTCGTTGCTCCGAAATGAAAAGGCAGGTACATTTATATCGCCGAGGTCAGATTACGTCGATAAACCGGCTGCGACTGTACGGACGTACGGTGTTGTCGCTATAACTATAACGTTTATTACAGACAGCTTTGCCATTTTCTTTGCAGAAAGGGCCGCCGAATCTGGACAATGATCTCGATATGGATCCCATAATGATCAATGATAACAATGAACTGTTACCCGACGATAACACGCTAGAAGAGCTAAGAGCGTCTGATAAATCTCCATTGTGGCAGGTGGAAATACTTGATCAAGCAGCCAATGATAATACAGGAAATATGGATCCATCCAATTTAAATGAAAGCGACGCTTTTGCTCAGACTTGTCGTAATTCTATTCAAGTAAGCTTTTGTATTAACATTGATTGTGACTGCCAAATATGAGTTGTAGTTGGCAATCTACAATTGGACGTCAGCTATTCGCTGAATTTTCGAGGAGGGAAATAATTTTATTGCGAATTTTAATGAAGAATAAATATAAATAAGTAACATATTAAAATAATATATTGATATAAAATATCATACTGCTATAAAAATAATGTCGAAGACAGAATTACCCAATTGTGGCAATCGACATGCTAAATACGTTTGCTTTGTTCTGTTAATTTTTACGAGTGTCTTGTAATACATATATTTTTACCAGGGAAGAGGCTTGATAGTTGATGATCGCGGTGTCGTATGTTTGAGACACGAGGTTCTATCGAATGGATGTTGTACGATAGAGCAGAGACAGACTCCAAGGAATGAAGAGTCACTGTCTATGGCTAGAAGGGAAAGATATAGCTGCAAAACGTGCAATCCTCAAGGGTGCTGTACTATTTACGAGTATTGCGTTTCTTGCTGCCTGCACCCCGACAAGGTAAATTGTTATTGATTCTGCAAAACTGTATTTTTTCTCATACTTAAAGCCTAAACCCTAAAGTCTAAACCATTGATTCTGCAAAATTGTATTTTTTTTTCTTATACTTATAGAGCCTAAACCATAAAGTCTAAAGTCCAAACCATTGATTCTGCAAAACTGTATTTTTTTCTCATACTTAAAGCCTAAACCATAAAGTCTAAACCATACAAAAGTATAGCTATATTTAAAAGAAATTATCATTTTTATCATAATCTAAATTTGTTCCAGCAGATAAGAAGCCGGAAGGACGTATTTTCGAGTTCTGCGAAAGTACAAAAAGACGTAGGGAGAACGCTTATTCGCAATTCGGATCGCTTTCAGATTTGTCTGGCCGCTTGTCGCACCTCGAGCTCCAGTGTGCGACACGAGAACACTTACAAGGATCCTCTCGCGAAGCACTGTTATATCCCGCCACGATATCGGCGCAACATTAACTCATTAAATAATAACGGCGACAATCCCGCCGTTGTCGTTACTTCTTCTTCTGTGGTGACGTTACTTGTCTACCCCTCTCCTGAATATTACCCCTATTTACTCAATCCTGTAACATTATCTGCATCGGTCTTATGCTAACGTTATCTAATTGTTACCATCGTGAAATAATATCCATCTTGATATAATACAAGTCAATAGTTTGATTTTCAAATGTTTTTAATAAGAGGATTGAAGACCACGCACAAGCGAGGATTTTAAGTGCCATATGTCCGCGTACGTTATATTTATGGTGGGATATTTTTTCTTCGTGAACTCTAAAATCTCATTCTTGATGGTATCCTGAGTTGGATCGTCCTATTACAAAAACATGAACACATCTTATTCGTTACATTTCTCAGATTCGCGTTTCCAGTCCGCGATGACAAACTGGCAATTACTTATAGTATACGTACATCGACAATATTACATTCGGCTGCTGCGTAATGACAGGAAATAGCCCGTCTTGTTCTCTGGGAATTGTTAACGCCGGATCCGTGAATGAGCAACGGATGGAAGAATACTGTGTCGCCGGGTTGCATTTCGAGATTCACCCAACGATTGTACGTCGGAGGCAATTTCTTTATGACAGTAAAATGTTAATTAAGAAATTAACTTGTCAGTAAAATGACAAACTAAGGAAATATCTTACGTGTATGCCGTGATAAAACTTGTTCACCACGTCCTCAGGATAACCATGCGGGAATAGCTTCCCTAAAGTGTGTGTTCCAGGTGCTACGTAGAGACATCCGTTTACACTATCGCAGGGTTCCATGGCTGTCCATGCAGCTACTATATGATCGGCTGGTCGAAACGGAAAGTAATACAGGTCCTGATGCGGCGGGTGCCTAAGAGAAGACGTCACGTTTTTTAGCCGCGTTGTATCAAATAACGTTGCTGATATTTCAAGATTTTTTTAAACGATTACTTCGAACTTCCAAATCCAATATCGGGTGGCTTCGCGATGAGCATACTATGAATCGCCAAAATGTTCGGTCCTGTAAAACACTCGACTATGTCGAGGATCTTCACGTGCTCCATATAATGACGGAATTCTGGGTCCCTATGTATATCCTGTATTTTATTTACCGATTTTCTGTCCTTCACATCGTACATCACTGTTATTCCGTCTCGTGGAACCTTGCCTTCGACGACTTCGTCAAATCTAAAAAATAAAAAGAGTTTTATTCGAGTGCATAGTTTTGTCAAGTATATAATATAGTTTTTTGGATTCTTTTTTGATCCTTTTTCAACATGGCAAAATATTCGAGACGCGACCTAGTCATTGAAATTCGCGCAAGTAATCGATACCCGTAAAACGGAAGTCATATCGGCAATTTATTGTATATATACCGACATTCCAGATATTGAATGATCGATCATCTGTGACATTAGAGCTAATTGCGCTATTTGCGCGCGCGTTAATATCAGTCGGCAAAACCGAAACATCGAACATTTCAATAACACTGCTAGATTACCATGCAATAAGTTACCTACTCGTAGTATGGACCGTCCACAAGATTTATTCCGATTAATATCTCTGCAGCAATTTGCAGTTTGAAGACTTTAATATCTACGTATCTAATACATATACATTGAATAAACATAAAATATGTGTTTTGCAAAAACTGCAATGGTCAAAAGAGAGCCAGTAACTTCTGTATATACATATTTGATGTATGTACACGAAAGATATTCTCTTTATAAATTTATCGTACAAATCTCTAGATTTCCAACAATTAATTAACTCGAAACACTCAAAAAGAATGACATCACGATGGAAGTTCGATTGCGCTCGCATTTACAATTAAGCTAGATATACCTACCTTTTGTGACATTTATCAATCACATCTTGCGATATGAGGCGAGGAAATACTAAATATCCATTCTTCTCGTAGAATATCCTTTGTTTCATTGTAAGACGATTGAGGATATCTTTCGTGTAACGAAAATTTAACGCGGTCATTATTGAATTTTCTATCCGGTGCTTTTAAAATTAACTTAGCAGCTTCTCCTCCGCTTGCCACTCTGAAACAAACAATTAAATTTGCTTAATGTATGATTTAAGTGATTTAAAAAATTACTTTTTTTATAAGATACAAATCGATCATTTATTATTTATAACGTAAGAAAGATTTTTCTCTTTTGACATCTCTCATTTATTAGAGAAATAAAGCGCGTGTTTGAGAAAGAAGTCCGGTTAATGTCGTTTCTATCTGTATTATCATTAATGATTTGCGATTCGCGAGACAAGGACTGCATAGCTGTTTGCGAAGTCCGTGCGTCACGTCACATATCCCTCAGGATTTTCACATTGTTAAAACAAATATAATGCAACAACGCGAAAAGGTATCGTTTCATCCTGGTCTCTCTTGCAATTTTCACTTTATGAATATTTATCGTGTTCGTTATTGAGGGAATATCGCGTTACGTGGTGGCTTAATTTAGCAAGCATTCCATTATAATTCATTTTGTAGGCCAGTCGTAGGAATTGGTTCGTAGTTAACTTTAGCTATCTTTCTAATATCTTTCGTTACGTTTCGCTTCAATCGAGAAAAGATATGATCCCGAATTGACGAACGCATCGTTTTTTGTATAGATAACCGCGAAACACACGCGCGCTTATAGCGAATTCGGCAAACACGCACCGATTCTGTGCCAGTGCTGCCTTAGAAAGTTTTCTTTTATTTTAAGTTACGCAATCGCTGCTTTGTCTCAATCGTGCTTCTGAAAGAATCTTCGGAGCAAATCTTGCCCCGCCGCCGAATTTATTAAGAAGGGTGAATCTTAAATGGACTCAGAAAATTGATCCCGACACTTACGGGTGGGATATATTTAAAAGGACGATGGAGCGAACGCTACAATTGGAAGTGAAATATGCCCCTCTGATATTGTCAGATTTCGTAGAGCGTCGATTTCGCACTCGACTCAATCCGCGTACTTATACCCCAGACAGCACAAGACGTCTTCAGGATCGTCCTGAATACGTCCAGGACGTCCTGGGATATTTTCAGGATACTTAGTTGTTTCCCAGATAGCAATGACATCCTCGGAAAATCCGAAGGACATCCAGGATATGTGCTATTGTAAATATTTTATTTGACTTTATTAATTATGGTGAAATACTTAAAAATAGCTTCAGAATGTTTTAAGTACCGTAATAAATTATAAATTTTTCATAAATGGCCACTAGACTCAAATAACATAAGAAGTCCTAAAATCATCCTACGTACGTCCAGGATATCTTGAGGAGTATCGCAGGATATCCTGAATACATCCTGTAAAACTCCTCCTCCTTCTCCTAAAATATTATGACAAAATTTGAAATATCTCAGTAAATTTTTAACAAAAGAGAACTTTATTATAGTGTTTAAAAAACTTTGTAACAAGGGCTACAAGAATAAACAATAAAAATAGGGGCTTCTATATAAAAAATTTAGATCAAAAGCACCTTAAATTTTTTAAATAAAACACCATAGGGGGTTAAATAAAAAATAATCTTTTTGCATATTCTTGTAGCCATTGTCGAGACGTTTTCAAAATACTACAATAAAGCTCTCTTTCGTTAAGAATTTTTTCTGAGATATTTTAAATTTTGTCATTATATGTTATAAAATATGAAATATTTCGTAAAATATTTACTTTTCGATGATTTTACCTTAATACTCTTATGCGTAGATTGTAGAATAATAAAAGAAATCGAATAATGTAAAAAAAACAGACAAATTAATTTTAACAAATTTGATTACATTTTGTGTACAAACTTAATTTTGAAAAATTACAAATGTAAAAATTAATATTATTATTTGATTTCTTTCATTATTTAGCTATGTATAAAAGCGCTAAGGTAAAGTCATCGAAAAGTGAATACTTTACAAGATATTTCATATTTTATATTAAAAATATTATGACAAAATTTGAATTATCTCAGTAAATTCTTAACAAAAGAGAACTTTATTATAGTGTTTTAAAAACGTCTTGACAAGGGCTACAAGAATGTGCTATAAAAAATTGGGCTTTTATATAAAATATTTAGATCAAAAGCACCTTACATTTTTTAAATAAAACACCATAGGTGGTTAAATAAAAAATAGTTTTTTGCATATTCTTGTAGCCCTTGTCGAGACGTTTTTAAAACACTATAATAAACCTCTCTTTTGTTAAGAATTTCCTGAAATATTTTAAATTTTGTCATTATATTTTTAATATAAAATATGAAATATTTCGTAAAGTATTTACTTTTCGATTACTTTACCTTAATACTTTTATGCGTAGAATAATGAAAGGAATCGAATGATGTAAAAAAAATTATAATAAAAAATTTGATTGCATTTTGTATACAAACTTAATTTTGAAAAATTACAAATGTAAAAATTAATATTATTCTTCGATTTCTTTGATTATTCTATATATAAAAGTATTAAGGTAAAGTCATCTAAAAGTGAATACTTTGCTAGATATTTCATATTTCATATTTTATATTATAAATATCATGACAAAAATTTAAATATCAGAAAATTCTTAACAAAACAGAACTTTATTATAGTGTTTTAAAAACGTCGTGACAAAGGCTACAAGAATACACAATAAAAAATTGGGTTTTTATATAAAAAATTTAGATAAAAAAAACCTTAAATTTTTTAAATAAAACACCATAGGGGGTTAAATAAAAAATAGTTTTTTTGCATATTCTTGTAGCCCTTGTCGAGACGTTTTCAAAACACTATAATGCAACTCTCTTTTGTTAAGAATTTCCTCAGATATTTTCAGAAAGATGCACGGTAGCGCATCTTTCCGTGGTAGCTTGCAATAACACCGATAGGTGGCGCATAATGGTGTGATTAACTCGTAAGTAAATTTCAGTTGAGAGCGAATATAAGCAGGTCTAGGCGAAGCAAAATCATGACATCCGCCAGACATATCTTTGCCAGCAATGTTGCTGCGATGATATAAATATATAAAGCTATATTTTCCAAAGTAAGATGTTTTTCAAATTGTAAAAAAATTTTTTAATTGTGAAACAATATTATTTCTTCAAATCTTAAATTAAAATTGTCCTTTTTGAATTGTTCTTCAGACGCCTAAAAAATGTTTATAACATATCCCATAGAAGTCATCAGGATGTCCTCAGGATATTGTAAGGACTAGTTGGCTATTATTTGCTCTTCCTCAGGATATCCGGAGGACATTCGATAAGATGTCCTCCGGATATCCTGAGGTCTCTTAATTGGCTATTATTTGTTTGTCCTCAGGATATCCGGAGGACATCCAACAGGATGTCCTCAGGATATCGTGAGGACTAGTATTTGGCTATCATTTGCTATTCCTCAGGATATCCGGAGGACATTCCGGGATTTAATTGGGATATCCACAGGATATCCCAATGGTCCGTCCTGGATGTCCTTCGGACTTCCCGAGGATGTCATTGTGCTATCTGGGACCTGAGTAGAAATTGAACCTCGTGCGTGAGTGTCTAGTCAAGACCTAGTAAAGTTGTGTTTTACATCACCATTGTCTAGTATTTCTAGGTAGTGATAAGCCAGTAATGTAAAGCCCCTTGCACAATGCTAGGCAACAGGCAATAGGAACAGGGAACAGAAATCAGAAACCTTGTATTTATGCAGAATAGACGATGACACAAGCAATAGACACAGAATTTCCGTCACGTTGGAAATTCTGTGCCTATTGCCTGTTGCCAACCAATCATATCGTTCGAATTTTTAGGTTTGTATTGACGAATTTGAGGTTATTTCCTGTTCCTATTGCCTGTTGACTAGCATTATGCAAGGGCCTTAACGCTTACTTCTTCTAGTAACTATACTTTATAAATTAGCTATAGTGACTAGATAAAATAAGTTGCATATAGTTATGAGATGGAAAATCATAACTAGTCACTATAGTCAGTAATGTAAGGGTTGGTTTATAATAGCCGTAACCGTTAACTTAGGCTGGTGCCGTAATTAAAGTTGGAAGATAGGAAACCTGTATTACCGTTTATAATTGGATTATACACATTTTCTTTAAATATAATACAATTATGTTATTTAAAGAAAATGTTTCTAGTGACTACCTAGTAGTAACGTAGTAATAGTAATAAAAAACAAATTTAAATAATAATTCAAACGAATAAGTAACACATTAACTTCGCCAGTGATTAAACCAAATTGAGAATATTAATCGACGATTACTGGCAATCACGATATACGCGTTTATAAGATTTGAAATTTATTATAAACTAATAAATTTTTCAAATCCTTTTCGTGTATTTCCAAGTACACGAATTTCCAACCTACTAAACTGCGTGCCAACCGATTTGTCAGACTTTAAAACACAGTTTCGTTGGAGAATTAAAAATCCCCTACCCCCCTGATTGAAAGAAATTATTGCGAAAAATATTACCTTCAGCCAGGGTTTGAACCTGGAACCTCCCGTATACCGTGCGGGTGTCGTGCCAATTCGACCACTGAGGCTGTGATAATATTAGTCGCAATAATACATATTAAGGTGACTAAGTAATAATAATAAGATGGAACACCGATATTTCAGTCAACGGTGTAAATTCAAACGAATAAGTAACACATTAACTTCGCCAGTGATTAAACCAAATTGAGAATATTAATCGACGATTACTGGCAATCACGATATACGCGTTTATAAGATTTGAAATTTATTATAAACTAATAAATTTTTCAAATCCTTTTCGTGTATTTCCAAGTACACGAATTTCCAACCTACTAATCGGTTGGCACGCAGTTTAGTAGGTTGGAAATTCGTGTACTTGGAAATACACGAAAAGGATTTGAAAAATTTATTAGTTTATAATAAATTTCAAATCTTATAAACGCGTATATCGTGATTGCCAGTAATCGTCGATTAATATTCTCAATTTGGTTTAATCACTGGCGAAGTTAATGTGTTACTTATTCGTTTGAATTTACACCGTTGACTGAAATATCGGTGTTCCATCTTATTATTATTACTTAGTCACCTTAATATGTATTATTGCGACTAATATTATCACAGCCTCAGTGGTCGAATTGGCACGACACTCGCACGGTATACGGGAGGTTCCAGGTTCAAACCCTGGCTGAGGTAATATTTTTCGCAATAATTTCTTTCAATCAGGGGGGTAGGGGATTTTTAATTCTCCAACGAAACTGTGTTTTAAAGTCTGACAAATCGGTTGGCACGCAGTTTAGTAGGTTGGAAATTCGTGTACTTGGAAATACACAAAAAGGATTTGAAAAATTTATTAGTTTATAATAAATTTCAAATCTTATAAACGCGTATATCGTGATTGCCAGTAATCGTCGATTAATATTCTCAATTTAAATAATAATTATTATTACGTCACTACTAGGCAGTTACTGGAAACTTAAATATAAACTTAATTTGGATCTGCTGACTAACTTAAAAATGCTAGTGGCGGGATAGTAGCTAGATCAGTTATTTTAAGAAAGACAGCGCCATCTGCTACCATATTTTATATGTAATGACTAGATAGCAACTATATCACAAAATTGATTATAAATATTATAACTAGTAATGAACTAGTAACGAACTAAAAAACTTACTCCAGCCAGTACTATCTCTAGCCACTAGCTCTTGAATCAGATCGGCTAGATTAAATTCTACTCGGGTACCTGTCGAAACAGATTACACGCTGTCGATTTCCTCTCGACGTTCCCGGACGCGTGTTGATACGAAAGCAGTAATCCAATAACCAGTATGGATTAACCCTTTACGTTAACACCACATTTGAGGGTACGACCGATGGCGACGAGTAATTATCGGTTTGCACGGATTGCATGCCAATTATTTGGGAATTGTGACGACGCGAAAAGTCCTTATATAACTCAGACAGCACGCATGTCCAAAATTGGGACATAAGACATCTTAAAGACATGTCTTTATAAGTCCGGTATTCATAGTCGGATCTTATATTAAAGATCGTCTTAAGTACAACCTTAATAGCGTTTTCTACTGGAAAAACTAGTGCAACACTGGTGCACACTGAGTGCAATTTTATTGTTGTAATATAAAAATCAGTTCACATATTTTCAGTGTTTACTGATCTACTGGCAAAAATTTGTCAAATTAAACACACACTGAAAATATGTGCTGATTTTTATATTACAACAATAAAATTGTGCACCATTGTTGCAATAGTTTTTCCAGTAGAATATGCTATAATATGTCATAGGCCGATATTCATAGTCGGATCTTATGTTTAAGACCGTCTTAAGTGCAATCTTAAGATGCCATAAGCCAATCACAGAGCCGTATTAGCACCTTAAGACATTACATAAGACGATCTTGAAATAAGAATCGACTATGAATACCGGCCATAAACAAATCACAGAACCGTCTTAAGACATTACTTAAGACGGTCTTGAAATAAGATCCGACTATGAATACCGGCCTAAGACATCTTTTATACGTCTTATGATATAATATCTAAAAGACATCTTATGTCCCGATTTTGGACATGGTGCTGTCTGGGAAGCGAATGATGTCAATAATCGATCGAGAAAAGTCTGTTATTAGCGGTATTTATGAAGAAGCTATTTACAATATTAATCAATAACAACAAATTATCTTCTTATTTCGACATCTTGAAACGGCGATCACTAACGTCAGAAGCAAGCGCAGAGAATATAACGGATAAAACGTTCCGAAAAAGGGAGAAAGAATTTATTCTTTACAACCCAAAAATTCGCTGGATTATGTCAATTATTGTTTATCACGAAATAACGGACAAATGGCGAGATTTGCTTGAAATCTGCCGATCCGCGCGCGCTGTTCCAAGAAATCTGCCGATTCTCGCACGATCCGGCACCCCGGAAGCGCCGATTGCGCGCGTCGATGAAGGCGTCGCGACGCGCCGACGTGGTCGCTCTCGTCCATTTCCTCTCTCCCTCGCTCTCTTCGCCCGTCGACTTTAGCACGTGGCATCAAAGAGAAGGATATACATCGGGGTAGTCGGTCTTCCCGGCCAAACGACGACGACCCTTGCTCGTCGTCGTTTCATTCGCGCGCGCGGATTCGAGAGATCTCGCGAGAGCTCGAATAATACCGTCCCGGTTCCGTCTCGTCGACCCAAGCGAACATCGGAGTACTTTGCGACGCGATCAAGTCGATTTCGAACACGGCTGGATTTTATTCCAGTGTGCGGAATCTACATCGTTAAGTTCCTGAAGAGATCAGTATCGCTGCTCTTCGATCGCTCGCCGGCTCGACGGACAAACATGAAAGTCAGTTGATTTTACCCCCGGAACGATTTGGAGATGGATACGTCATCGGGTAAGCTCGGAGAATCTCTGTCTTGTTGAAAATTACAGCTCTTGTTGACTACATTTTTTTACTCACCGTTAACTTGCTCATGTATTAAAAGGTCCGATTGTTCCAACCGTGTTGGTAAACTAATAGTTAAATCATATATGTCTTTGTTTTTTCTTCGAATTAGACAAGACAGACATATGATTTAGGTCCGAATTAATAGACGTTTCTCAGTTGTCAAGATCAGTCTGTTTTTGTCTCGCGTATACCGTTTTATCATACGCGAGATAAAGACAGACTGATCTTGACAACTGAGAAACGTCTATTAATTCGGACCTTAACTATTAGATAGTTTACCAACTGGTTGGAACAACCGGCCCTAAATTCACAAGAAGAATTAATCAGTCATACGACATACCTACATATGAGCGACTTACGTGGTAGAACGAACTTGAATCTGTAATGTTTAAGTAACGATAACAGTAGTTGTCTATTAATTCTGAAGGAATAATTATAATTGAATTTTGAAAATCATGGTAAAATGAAATTCGCATCCAAGCTTACGCCGCCTTGAAAATAAACAAACGAATCTGTAATTATATGTAAGTAACGATACAAGTCATCTATTCCGAAAGAATAATTATAATTAAATTTCTAAAATTACGGTAAAACGAAAACGCCGCGTCGAGTTTACGCCGTTTTGAAAATAAACGAACTTGATTCTTTAATTATGTGCGAGTAATGATACAAGTTATCTATTCCGAAGGAAAAAATTATAATTAAATTTCGAGAAACAAAAACGCCGAGTCGAGGTTACATCACTTTGAAAATAAACGGCTCGTATGAGGAGAGGAGATTTTTATCTGCTGTTTCTGATGTACGTCCATTAGCTCGATAGTTTATTTCGTAAAAATCTAATTTAGTGACGCTAGAGGTAGAGGCACGGAACATACATTAACGCGTCGCGAGCCACTTCCACGCTCGCCTCGGACTTCGGAGACGTATTTTTAGCGAGAGCCTACGGCGTCGCACGCGGATTAATATACGTTAACGTGAACAATAAAATTTCTCCCACAATAGCGCACTCCAGGATGCACTCCAGGATGCAAAAGGCCGGCAGAATGACTCTCGCACCTGCTCGCGATAAAAATTATTATGCAATTTAACAGTTTCGACTTGACGAAGCGTGTCGTTTCGCTCGGCCATTCGTTTCGACTCGATAAAAATTTTATTCATTGCCGTCATCGCACACACACGGAGGAAATCCCTTTTGCGGAAACAACGCGGTGGAAATCCTCGGGGCGGGGAGGGGGGAGGAGGACGCGAGAGACTCTCGGCGCGGCGCGGCGGCGGAACCATCCGCGCGTACATCTGCGAGAATAGAAACGAGTTTACGGAGGCAGGCAGACAAAATCGATATACATCGCGTTAATAATGAAGCAGCAAGGTCTATAACCTTCCGCAAGTGGAGTTGGAATCGACCTTTCTCGCGGGGGATATAAAGACACCCCCTCTCTCTATTTCTCTCTCTTTATCTCTCTCTCTCTCTTTCTCTCTCGTTCTCGCTCTCTTTATGCATGGCATTTCCGCGGACGCAACCGGACGCAACCATAGGACTTCTACCTACGCAAGTGCGCGATTTCTTTTTTTTCTCTCCTCTCTTGCGTGGCGCGGCGTGGCGGCTCTACACTCCGGCGTGCGAAAATTTTAATCCCGCTTGCTGCGCAAATCGCGTGACAACTCATCCGACCTCGGTCGTAAATGTCACGAATCGAGATAAATGTCGCACGGACGCAACGCGTTTCGCCTCGTATTTGCGACTTTTTACGACGGCCGATGTACAAGGGGGATTAGTATCTCGCGATAATTGCACGACAATTAATTGCGACGATATAATCATAGAATCTCTCAATGTTCTCGGCTGATGTTACGCTCTGCATACCGAATGTTGCTACCGTGTTACGCAGTTTGCCGAAGCAACAAGCGATTTGCGTTTTTCATTTAAGTTCGAAAACGCGTTTCCTGCATTCACCGGCTAATGCAAATTTCTCCTGCTTCGCGTATCCGCGACTCCAGGTTGGAACAATATCCGACACTTATTTCCACCAATACGATGTTTACAATCCAAATCGCATTCCAGCTCTCCGCTCTCTTTCAAGCATTTTTCATCAAGCGATAAAGTGCGGCGTAGCGAGATTATTGCATATCGAGATACGCAATAGCTGATGGAGAGAAAAATACGAATTTGTGTCAGAGAATTTCGTAATCTTTGTATGCTTTTTTTCATTATAATTTCCAATTTTTCTCGTATTTTTGTTTACCTCAACTTAGTCACCTTTACGTCGTCTTAAATCTTAATTACTTGAGGATCTCGTTAGTCCTCTCTTTGACGTAGGTATTGTGAAACATAACACGCGAAACTCAAGTTTCGATGAAAATGCATTTTCCGCCGCTTATTTTGCTGGTTCATCGAGAAGCGGAGTCGAGATTACGACCCATTAAATTACCGTGCTTGATTAGCAACGCCTCGTTAGGCAACCTCGGTAACAATTTTATCTGATGGGAAGAAGATATTATAGAGATAATACGAAACATCTTACACTCTCTAAGATGTTAATGATGATCTCACAAGCGTGCGTCTAGTGGAGAGACAGACTGGCGAATAGGTACCTACAGAAGGATCGAGAAATATTGTACGAGATTGAAATTACAATGCAATTAAATGCGGAGGAACCTAATGCAATTACATAAAACTACGTCGTTGAACGATTAAATTTCGAGCGAGAAATGCGTTCTCTGTCTTGCGTTCGTCTCGCGCTATTTGCACGGCCCATAATCACGCGAATACTCCAAAATGTAGTATGAAGGGATTTAATTAACTTGGAAAGCGGTGCCGCATGCTCTCGCGGCGTTCCCGCTCAGGGAGGCCAGTTGCGGTCTAGTTGAGCGGATAGAGTGAAGGTTTACGGACGAGAAGGGAAGAGCATACGACGCCACTTGGCTGGCATGCAGAAAGTCTAGACTTGGCTAGACTTTCAGGCACCCTCGCTTGATAAAGGAACGATGCCCGGCTAGATGCGCCGTTGTGTGCCAAGACCATTAAGAAAAATCTCGGCATCTATATCATCCAGACGGACGTTTCCCCTCTGCAGCTCTGCCGCCGGAAGTGACCGCTCCCGTCGGGTTGCGCGCACCGAGTCGTTAGCGAAGAACGCGACCGGTTCTTTTTTTAATACGGGAATCGCTTGCCGGTTAGAGAAATTTCGATTTGTATGCAAAAATGCGATCCTGTAATTCCCGTCATCCCTTCATTTCCCCTCTCACTCCCCTTTGTATTTCATTTTACGACGCGATATTTTGTACCTGTGCTGGCTTGTTTGTAAACGGTTGCCCGAGGGTACAACGTTCGCACAATATCCATTTGTTGTTGGAATCTACTAAAGGGCATATTCTTTCGCTCTCTCGATCTACGCTTTCAAGAAGCGTCGCCGATTGTCCTCGCTTCGCGTTCTGCGAAGCGAAATAATGTCTTACGATATTATTCTTTTGTTCACGGAAACGCGCGTCAGTTTTTGCTCTTATACTTATATACGTATAAAGACACGCATTGCTCTCTCTCTCTCTCTCTCTCTCTCTCTCTCTCTCTCTCTCTCTCTCTCAACAGCAACATCCTGTCATCCTGAATCCGCGTAACTCCCGCAAGCATCGTGCCGGCAAAAGTTGTTAGCTACGGAGGACGGAGCTTTGTCGTGTTGACTTTCTGTTACGCTCGAAGTATCTTAACCGATATAAATTCCTCCTTTGATCGTCGCAATTGTTGGCAAAAGGGAAATACCACGAATAAAACTTTACACCGCGCTAAACGCGCTAATTGTAAGTGTTATCCTCAGATTCGTAGGTATATTTATTGCGCGCGATCTACTCGGAGTTAAATAATCGGAAGATACTCATCGCAATCCAGATCATATTATAAAATGTCTTAAAGACGTCTTTAAGATGTCTTAGGTCCCGATTTTGTACATTCTGTTATCTGGATAGGGTCCTCCCGCATCTTCCGCGTCCATATATACAGCGGTCGCAACGTGATGCTCGATCGAGCAGTTGGTTCCAACTCCGAATTTAACACTTTCGGATTTGTTTGCCTTGCGGCTCCGAGAGGTAGTATATTAAAGAAGAGTTGCAGATGTACCGGATCCCCGAGGTGTGCCGGACGGTCAGTTGTGACAATAACTCTGCAGTCGCTGGCAGATGCGAAAGGCATCAGGGTACTGCTTAATCAATATTAGCAAATGGATCGTGGGTACCGTGACATTCTCCTTCTATTTCCGAGACGCGGAATAATGTAGAATAATAATTATAATTGGTCTATCAAGATATTAACATGCGGATAAGATCTTATCCGTCGCGTAATATACTTAGTAATGATTGAAATATTAACGATAGGGAGAGATTGCGTGTCAAGGCATCGTCGAGCTTCTGCTCCCTGGGCCAAGGTCTCCCGTGTATTTTTCCTGGATGACCGGCGCGGCGTTTGCGAAAAGCAGTTTCTCCTCTGCGTATTTTGCAGAGCACATGTGAGAGTTTGTTCCACAAACACTCGCCTGCGGTTCGACAAATAACTCGCGCGCTGACTCACGTTACGGTCGGATCCCCGAGCTTTAAGCCGAATTTATCCGCCCAAAATTTCATTTCGCGATCCAAACCGCAGATTCGATCGAGATGTGTATGTCATAACGAACTTTCAGTTGCAATATCACGGAATGCGTTATTTTAAGATAAGACATGTTGCGGACAGTCCAGGATGAAACATATATTTAAGGAGAAACAACACTTTGAAGTCCGGAAAAAGCGTGTTTTTTGTAAATTATTTTTGAGACACACATATTTCGTTGAAATATTATTGATTGTATAAATGTGCATATATCGAGCAATATTTGAGAATTTCTTTTATTATAAAATATACATATTTAATTACATTTTAGAGGTTGCTATTTAATGCTGCGCGGCTTCATGGTTTCCCACTTTGTTCATGTTTAGTTCATCTGGGATAAAAAAATTTAAACTTTTTTTAAACCAATATTATAGTGTAGTTTCAGTTAAGTGTACGGAAATTAAATTATAATAATTTTTGAAACAAAAAGTTTTAAAATTTTGATTTAAAAATATATTTTGGGGTAAAGGAAATAATAAGTATTATTTTTAATAAATTTTCGTATGCTTAACTAAAACTACACTAACATGGATTTTTAAAATGTTTAATTTTTTCCCCAGATGAGCCAAACGTGAATAAAGTAGGAAACCCTGAAGTTGCGCAGCATTTTACAGTGACTTCTACAGAATGATTAAATATGTATATTTACTAATATAAAAAAAATACTGCCTAATATATGCACATTTAAATATACCTATATCCCAATCAATAACATTTCAACGAAATATGTGTCTCAAAAATAATTGACAAAAAACACGCTTCTTCAGACTTCAAAATGTTGTTCCCCCTTAATTACTCGGTCGTGAATTATTCGAAGATCGGCCATTCGCGGTTTCTTTTTTTGCGCGTTAATTACTTGCATAGTATATATATGTATATGTATACTCTTAAAAGGCATTTAAAGGCTACGCTTCGTAAAGCAGGCCGAAGGTATTATTAATATTTACATAAAAGTTGGTATTTAAATAGTCATTATATTAAACACTTGTTTGCAGAATGTACCCAGTTTAACGAAATCCTAAAGAAACGTTCGAGAAAATCTCGCGCCGTTATTATCAGGTCGATGCGTGCCATGAAGAAATCGTGGCGATACGTCGATGCACCTTGGAGGAAGGGTGCCAAGGTCATCGTGGTCGGTGCACGTGGGGAATGCTTTCCGGCTGTTTCTACTGGATCCCTTCGATCTTCCGAATTGTTTCCTACATGGAATTCCTTCTTCCCCCGACCAATTGAAAACTGAGTGAGTCCATTGAGTGCGAGCGCTCAGGACAAAGGACATAAAAGGCGGGTCGAAAAGAGCACGATGGCGACGCGACGTATCCTTTACGGCTGACTTGACGAAACTAGGACATACTGTGGAATCGATATGTCAGTTGTCCCGTCCAGTTTCAATTCGGTATTCCGGATCAATACCGTCGGTTAGGTTGTGCAAACCGAAGCTCATCGTCATTTAAAGAGGCAGAATGAGAAGGTGTGAGGAGGGAGAGGGAAGACGCGAAGGATTCCTAAAAAATCAGGGCTTGTGAATCACTAGAAAATCCCTTTTTGTACAAACGCAACTGTTCCTTATCTGAGTTGAGTTTCGCGCGACAAAGATCGATACGAGGAATGCTTCGTAACAAATTTGTGCACCAGGAATTTAATTTTGTCTTTGCAATATACATCATGTTGAAAAATTTCAAAGTAAAATTACGAGGGAAACGAGAAACGAGAGATCTTCGATTAAATTTTGCTGAGGATACGTCCGAACGTTTCGATTTCAACGCAGTTTGTGTGGTCAGTGAATTGGTTACTCAAAGTTAAATTACTATTGCTAAGGCTATATAAAGACCGACTGACAATAAGACATTAGAAACCAGCGAAAGTCGTCGCCACCGTCTGTTTTACTTGGCTCAAAAGGAAAGTATTTCGAGCGGAGAAAAAGTACGGCCTTTACTAAACCTTAACAAATTCGGTAAATATGTATCTATAAAAGGTCAAACCTCTCCGATGACCTCGACCTTGACATATGTTGCCAAGGTCACCCTCCTGAGTGACCTTCAGAAGGTTTTAGCTGGCGGTCATTGTTTATTAAAAAGTTATAAATAAAAAAAGTTTGAAAAATATAGCAATTATTTTGAGTATTGAAAGGCATAAACGATTGATATGTATGTGGAAAACATTTTTTTGATAAATTTTGGCCATGTATTCGCATTTCCGACTACGTTTTGTACCGCAAAATTAAGCCAAGGATTATTATTCATTTGTTCGACTGAATAATTGAAATATGCCATAATTGAAATCAGATATACCGTTGATCTGACAGGTTTCTCAACCTTCAAACACAACTTTAACGCTTAATCAAAACAGAACAGTAAGTTCTCTGTTGTGTACACGGTGTCGAAAGATGATGAAAGTCAAAAGTCATTTAAAGCACTGAATCGTTGATATATTGAACAGTACGTGTTTCAATTAACTTTGTTAATACCAACTATTTTTTACTTTAATAAAAAAACTGTTCAATTTATCAACAATTCGCTGCTTTAAATAATTTTCCTTTGTTCATACATGTACTATTTCCACATACATATCAGTCGTTTATGCCTTTCAATACTCAAAATAACTGCTATATTTTTCAAACTTTTTTTGTTTATAACTTTTTAATAAACAATGACCGCCAGCTAAAACCTTCTGAAGGTCACTCAGGAGGGTGACCTTGACAACATATGTCAAGGTCAAGGTCATCGGTGAGGTTTGACCTTTTATAGATGTTTACCACGAATTCAATTCAATTTAACTTAATTGCCTATAATTTTCCTTACACTAAAAAGAAATTTATTATTTGCAAGAAAATTGATTTCTATGAATTTAGTTTCCTTAATTCAAAGAAATATTAGGTAGATTTGAGAAAATATTTTAAACTCAGAAAAATGTTTTCTCAAAAATCTACCTAATATTTCTTTGAATTAAGGAAACTAAAATAGAAATCAGTTTTCCTGCAAATAATAAATTTTTTTTTAGTGTAGACAAATACTTTTTTATTTCTCTTTGCGTTACTCTTACACGTAATAGTGTTCTAAAGCCATGCAAAAGTTAAATAGTAAGTGTCAGTTTAATATGTTAGGACAAACACAATTATTGCAATAAATGGAAACTGAAAATTGAAGTTTCGAGAAGGTTCTCCTAATCCCTTGAGCACCTGCGATGCGAGATTCCGTGGCCGACACCTGTGGAAACGGGTATGGTAACGGGTTTTCGCTATAATGCGAAATACGAGATGGAAACGGATATGCGGAGCATTACGCAACCGGTACCTACTTTGTAATTGCGATATTCCTCCGACCCTTGCAAGCACGAATGCCGCATTCACGTAGAACGAAATATACATTATCGATCGTCCAATACCCGTCCGGCAACCCGAATACATTAGGATGTTTGTGGATTGACACGAACACGTGGCGATTTTTTTTATTATTCAACGAAACATCTGATTTTCTCGCGGAGAGTGCCGCTACCAAGTGACGTACCAATATACGCAGCTGTCCGTATAATTCCCGAATGCGATCGCACGCAACCTAATGATTACTTGAGACATATCCTGCAATTACAATGGCGATGATGATCGAAAGGCATAAAGGCAATCATGTGAACGCTGCAATCATAGAAAATAGCTCTCTCTTTCTCTTGTGTTCATTTCTATCAATATACATATAGATTAATTTTAAACTTGGCTTACCTTACTTTTTATCTTTATCTAATAGTTAGAAAAATTAGAAAAAGATGAAAAGTGAGCTAGTCTGCATTGACACAGAAATGAACATTAGTCGTAATCAGTCGAAAGTAAGAACGTCAGCCTGAATATTGGATTCTCCAACTTCAACTTCCTTCCTATTTTTCGTACAAGCTTCAACGCGATTAACCGCGAATAAAAATTTTCGTGATGACATTTTAAATGCAAAAATATGGAAACGCGAGTGGAATTGTTGAAACTTCATATACGATTCATATATTAAAACTTTCGTGTTTTATTAGAACGCAACCAGAGTTCGTCGATGTTACGATGACCATCGGTGGAAGGAGAACTCGCGCGTCATTCCTCGGGTATCCCTCTGTATCTCGTTCATTTTATTAGCCACACTTCTATTCCCCTCGCTTGTTCGAGCACCGTGGCGTGACTCACCCGCGATATCAGCGAGGAGCATTCGCTATCATCGCATAACATTACAAAAAACCAGACGACGTTACGGGCAATAGTGGGTTGACGCGAAACCGCTTTCGCAACGAAAATATGATAAAAACCTGAGTCTGAGACGGATTCCCTCGCAAGAGCGCGGATATCTCGAGATGACAATTCTTTCCTCTCCCCCTCTTTCATTTCTCTCCCGTTACTCCCCAGGGACCCGTCTCCAGGAAATTCTTCAAGCGATCATCTATCTTGCCTTCAACTGTTTCTGACATATCGCGGTGAATTTTAATGATATTTCTTTTAGCGATATGTGGGATATAAATATATTATGAAATCCTTTTCCTCAAAAACAAGGCTTTATTAAAAAAATTTGCGTGTGGCCTCCACGCGCGGCAGAAATGAAACTTCCTAGCTGTGAGGAATAGGATAGTGTCTCGTTTATAGTATCTGAATTAAAGTCTATGTAATTAACAAATCAAATTTTGACTATAAATTAAAGCCGATGCAATTTACAAATAAAAATTGATTTGTAAATTAAGCCTGTGTAATTCACAAAGCAAATTTTAATAATAAATTAAAGCCGATGCAATTTGCAAATCAAAATTGAACTGCGCGCCAACAATAGTGTTTTAAGTCCGACAAATAATCGGCGCGCAGTTTAACACGCCGATGTTGGAAAATACGCGTATTTAAATACATATAGAAAATAATATTAAGCTGCCTAAGATCCAAGCTTGAACCGTATGGCTATTTCCTTTGTATTGATTTATATCTTAACGGTCGTAACATATATTAAATGTTTAACTATAGTGATTTTGAAAAATCCTAGGTTCTGTCAGAGAAATTGTGAGTTGAAACTTTTATTAATTTGTATTTATAAATATACTAGCTGGTTACCCGGGCTTCGCCCCGGAGGACTTCTCGCCCCATTGCAGACATGAGTTAGTACATAGACAACAGAGGAAATGAACAAAACGATGAAGAAATTTAAATCTGAAGCGATAAAATTCGAGCAAAAGTACGAACAAACTACTAACATAATTTTAATTCATCTTTATCATGTCATGAGATAATATTGTTCATTACAATCAAACGAAAGTTTATTGGAGTCAAAATCGATTTAAGCCGTTGCGTCAAAGAATCCGAGTGTTAAAGTTATATTTGACGATGTATGAACGAAGGAAAGTTATTTAAAGCAGCGAATCGTTTGTATATTGAACAGTCTTTTTATTATAGCAGAGAATGTGCTGTACAGATATTAAGCGTCGAAGTTAACGAAACAGAAATAATTTGTTAAAGCAGAGAATAGTTGATATATGAAAAGTACATATTTATATGTACGATGAATAGTTGTTATATAAATATGTACTTTTTATATACCAACTATTCTTTGCTTTAACAAATTATTTCTGCTTTGTTAACTTCGACGCTTAATATCTGTAGCAGAAATAATTTGTTAAAGCAGAGAATAGTTGGTATATAAAAAGTATGCTTTGTAAGTTAAAGCGAGGTCCACTCTGTACAGGGTTGGGTGGGGGGATGCGAAGGGGGCCGCAGTGGCGAACACAGCAAACGGAGAACGACGTTTCTTAATTGTAAATTTTCAGCTTCGAGTTTTGCATCGCAATATCTCCGCTTGTAGGGCACGTAGCGGAAAAATAAAAACACTTTTATTATACGAATTTGGTCCAAGCTATCCATTAAACCTAGTCGAAACTTAATCCGTTCGCTAGTTATCGAGATCTCAAAATCTCGGGTACTTGCAACTCGTTGCGTCGCGTTAATAGAGCCACGACGGTCTCGCTACGCGCGTACTTGGCGCGAGACACTACCGGGTCTCATGATTACTTTGATTTTTCCAAGGTAAAAATATTACTTGGATTTTTTCAAGGCAGATTATCAACATAAATTATAATTTTAAACAATAAGCAAAACCCGTTTATAATTACCCTAGCTACGATTCGGCATTGCCCGGCGTGCGGCGGGTAACTCCGAATGGCAAAGTTTTGCTTTTTGTTTAAAATTGTTTATGTTGAAAATTTATAAATATTATTGTAATTTAAACACAAATAACTGGAATATTACTTGAAATAGACTTCTATAATTGATAAATAATTGTCAGCTTTGTTTAACTTTTCCCTTAGATGTTCGCAATTCTTCCATTCTCCCATACCCTTAAAACTATTTTCGTTAATAAATTTATTGTGGAATAAGTGGGTATTTGTAAGCAATAACCAAGTCAATATCTCATCGGGTCTAAGAGATATTGAAAAATCCGTAAAAATATATTTTACCCATTTTTACCCTCTTAAGGGTCGAATTTTTAAAAATCCCTTCTTAGTGGGAGCTTACGTCATAAAAGAAATGTACCTACTCCCCAAATTTCATGTTTCTAGGTTCAGGGGTTGGGCTGGGCGTTGATGAGTCAGTTTACGGTAATTAAATACCGTAGCAAAGTACATAATTTAGCAAAATTTGTGTTTCTTACGTTTGCTAAAGACATTACGTTTGTCTTAGACGGTAAAAGGTATAATGTTTATAAGAGAGACAACAACATATGGCTGTAAAAAACACCATGTCTGTAAGAGACACTATGGCCGGTATTCATAGTCGGATCTTATATTTAAGATCGTCTTAAGTACAATCTGAAGATGTCATGAACCAATCACACATCCGTATTAGCGTCTTAAGACATTACTTAAGACGGTCTTAAAATAAGATCTGACTGTGAATACCGGCCTATGTCTGTAAGAGATTCTGTGTCTGTAAGAGACACCATGTCTGTAAAAGTTCTGTGTCTGTAAGAGACACCATGTCTGTAAAAAATTCAGTGTCTGTAAGAGACACCATGTCTGTAAAAAATTCAGTGCCTAAAAAACTATCCGCCACACGCGGGGCAATGCCGTAGCTGGGGTAATTACAAACGGGTTTTGCTTATTGTTTAAAATTATAATTCATGTTGAAAATCTATAAATATTAATTACTGTAGTTTAAAGTAACTTTTGGATTTAAAGTAATCAAATAACTGGAGTATCATTTAAAATGAAGACTTCTATAGTTGATAAATAATCGTCGGCTTTATTTAACTATTCTTTTAGATGTTTGCAATTCTTCCACTCTCCCCTACGGCCCTTAAAATTATTTTTGTTAATAAATTTGTTGTGGAATACGGAAACAAATGTTTTTTTTTTTTAAATAATTGTTGGGCTGAGTATAACAACCGAAAAAATACTATTAATTAATTAATTTACAGGAGATACGAAGGGTTCTATAATTCACCCCTAAATTCAGATTTATCCCTTTAGAGGTTGATTAGGGCAAAATCCTGAAATACGTTTTGAGCATTTGTATGGGTGACCTTCGTAAGCAAGAACCAAGTCGATATCTCATCGGGCCTAAGAGATATTGATAAATCCGTGAAAATACGTTTTAACCCTTTTCACACCCTTAAGGGCCGAATTTCTAAAAATCCCTTCTTAGTGGGTGCTTACGTCATGAGAGGAATACACCCCTCGAATTTCATGTTTCTAGGTTCAGGGGTTTGGGCTGGGCGTTGATGAGTCAGTCAGTCAGTCAGTCAGTCAGTCAGTCGGGACATTTGTCTTTATATATATAGATTACAAATTATATTTATAAATGTAAATATAATAAATTTATATTTATATATTTATAAATTATATTTATATTTATAATTTTTATTCATTCCACAATATCCCGTTTTTTTCTGGATTTCCTTGAAATTAAAAAAAAAAAATTACACGAAATCCCTGCGACATATACATGATTTAAGCTCCTCTCCGTTTTAAAGGCACGTCTGTTAAACACGTTCCAAATTGTTCTATTTAAACGCGAAAACATTTTGAGCGAAGAACATTTCGCAGCGATTAGTGATTCGCGAATCCGAGAATACCGATCAGATATCGCGAGTTTATAATTTCACGCGTGCTTGACAGAATCAAGCAGCGTATAACTCGCTTCTTCCTCAGATGAATCCGTACGTGCGATACGATATATATCGCGACGTTTATTCGTTTCGATACGAAGCTGCGAACGTTCTGTCGACGCACGTAGAACTTGTTAAAATAGACACACGAACGAGACGAGGCTTTCCCTCTCCGGGGGGCGGGGGAGGAGCGCTCACGGCCGCCACTGGTCTCTATCGCAGTCTCGTTAAGGGTCGGTCGATCCGTCATTTTCAGATCGATCCAGCTGATAAAAGGAGCAGAAGTTAGAGGGAAAGCGACGGAAAGCGAGAGAGAAAGAGGGTGCAAAACCGGGTGTGGGACACCCGCGTAATTTGTCGCCGCTGGATCTCCGTTCGATTTTCTCATTACCACGCCCGAAGGGAGAGAATCCGGCGAGTGCGACAGCGAGCACGTCTCGCGTCTGCTGAAAATCTTACCGACACTTAACAGCCTGAAATATAATAAATTGCATCGCGTTACATTGCAGAATATTAAAGTGGTACTGGCAGATAATGATTGTTCCATTGTTCGCTCAGATTGGAACGCGCTGGTTGCAAAGAGCGCTGCGCAACAAAAGCACCCCAGACGACAGCACTTCCAAAATCGAAACATAAGAAACTTAAAAACGTCATTAAGATGTCTTTTAGATATCATATCGTAAGACGTCTTAAAGATGTCTTAAAAATGTCTTTAAGACGTCTTATGTCCCGATTTTGGGACATTACTTTTTTTTCGCTAAATTACGCTCAATCGCGCGATGGAAGTATTCTACCAATCAGTTTCTCCGGAGTGCGGACGATACAAAGGCGAGCGATCAATTAACGCGTCCATCAGACGAACCGCCGTTTACCCAATCGCGTGTAAAATACAGAATGCGCAAACTGCAGCTGTCAATTAAAGCATGTTAACGCGCGCGTCGTTCGGTGAAATCACGACGGTTATAGAAATCGATTATCGACAGCCTCTTCGTCTCGCAGACAAAAAGGTATTTCAATATCCTGATGTCTCCCGTTCAATACCCATCGGCTTTCGGCTTCGTAATAATGACAAAATTTCCCTATCACTATTGCGCGATCTGACGCGTCGAATTAACTTCTTATCGCAACCAAGCCACGTTCAGCAGCTTGCTAAGTGTCACTACAATTAAGATCATGGCCGATTAGGCTTAAAGTTTTGCTTTATCTCGCGAGAATTAATTGCGCTTCATAAAGTCGAAGGCACGAAGATGTGCTCGCATTAGCATTTTGAAAAGTTCGAGCTATTGGCGAGACGAGAAGCAGATCTAAAACAACGAGTTAATACGCATGTACAAAGACAATGAAAAATCAGATTTCGTCGTTTACGAACTGTGTCACGACTGCTCTTAGAAGTAACACCAATTTGTTACGAGCGAATAAACGCGGGAAACTCGCAAACGATATATAAAAGAAGAGTCGGGAAGCCGAAGAAACCATCAGACTATTATCCTCGCCACGCTTTACAAACTGGCACTAGATCAGGAAGTTTTCTGGGTCGTAACGATCATTTTTAACAGGACGAAAGTTGTCCGAGTATCCGGGCGATACTTGTACCTACCCGCGACCTCAGAATTTCTAACACATTATACCAATATCTTCGATTCATTACTGAAATGAGGACTCTTCAAGTGTCGTGCCGTCGATAGAGCGAAAATAATGACAATTCCAATTTGTGTAACGAATCGGAAAATATCCATACACTAAAAAAAAGTCTTGTAATACTTAACAAATGCATTTGGTTGTGCGGTTCAGCGCAATATTTGGTAAATAGTAACAAATATGGTAATTGTTACAAACCGGTTGATAATAATTATAAAAAATTATAAAAAATAAGTAGCAAAACCTTTTTTTGTACAGTTGAAACAATTAAATGGTTCAGTAAGTAATGCTAAATAGTATAATTTATTTATTGTAATAATTACCAAATAAATTGATAATTACCACAGCATTTGATAACTATAATTAAAAGTAATATTTGGTAATATTTATCACATAATGTGGTAAATATTATTAAACAATATGTTATGTAACTTATTCTTTTTTTCGGTGATATATAGGTATACCACATAAATTGGTAATAATCACCAAGCCTTGGAAACAATAAATACCAAGCCTTGCTATAATTATATGACAATACTTTCCGAATTATTCAATTATATTTACATAACATTGAGTTGAAACTATCACTAAGAATTTAGTAACACTAACTGTAATCCAGGCTAGATGATTACTACCAAATCTTTTTTCATTGTTCCGAATGTCAGAAATATAAAATCATCTCTTGTACGCGATAATTAAAAATAATCACGTATTCGCATTTTCAAAAATTTCTGACATTTACGATCGTTCAGTTTAATATTTAGGCTCCCCTCATTGGCGAAAATATGGCGAAATGCGAGCGGATCTTGTGGGAATTTCAAACAGTTTTATCATTCATAATCCCCTGCGATCGTCCATCACGCCGAGAGGAGGGTAAAGAGATGGCCGTTGAGCGGTCTTCGTAGCGATTTAGTTTTTCAAACCCTCGATGCGGCATGAGCTTAAACAGACCCTCTTTAAAATTTTAATCTGGCTTAAACGCGAGCTTAATGAGGCATTGCGCACAAAATTTGATATGTAAGACTTCATAATACGTGGTGATATTAACCGCAAATAGCGGTTTTGGCTCGAGATTCCAGCTCTTCCAGATCGTAATCCCTTTATCTCTTATTAAACTCCGGACGGAATTTGCATAATTTTGAAATAATCTCTCGACATGGCGAAGTGAGCGAGTGGCCGCTGCGAGAACATAATGGTCCCACATTGACTCGGGATCTTCCTCGGTTATCCATAAGCAAATCAGTACGCTCGTTTGTATTGTCGGCATTATCTGGACACGTACGCTTGCGAGCACGTGCGTAGGTACTCAAAACCGATAAGTGTGCCGATAAGAAGCGCCTGCCGCAGACGAAAGGACACCGATCCTCGCAACCCTCCACTCCGTGCATGTCCTTCCTGCAAGGGCGTCTATTTTTACGAGGACCAGCCTATATTCTCCTGTCTACTCAGCCGAGTTCTAAGGTGATTTCAGAAACTACTTACTCCGTCGGAAGTAGAGGCGATTTCCCGTCACCATTTCCGGCATGCGATTCCGGAGATTTCTATTTTATTTTGAATTCAAATCTCCTCGATCTTTTGGTTGTTCCGGCAATTTGCGGAAACGCGCGGTCAATTTTTAACCGATTTTTCCATGCAAATCTGACACTCCTTTCGTCGATTGATCGCCCGATCGTCCGAATTTTCCGGAATATTACTCTCGCTTTTCCCTCGCGATACCGTTTATCACCGAATTATCCTAAAGGGCCGATCGATCGCAGCATTTAAAGCCCTCGACTGAGGGGACGAGAGGGTCACACACACACACACACACACACACACACACACACACACACACACACACACACACACACACACACACACACACACACACACACACACACACACACACCACACACACACACACGCGCGCGCGCGCACACGCGCGCACACACACTCTCTCTCTTACTCTCTCTCTCTCTCTCTCTCTCTCTCTCTCTCTCTCTCTCTCTCTCTCTCTCTCTCTCTCTCTCTCTCTCTCTCTCAAGGTCACACGAAGGACGTGACCTTCTTTCAAGGACAAGCGCATATTCCGTTCCACATGTCGGCCGTGTTTCTCGCGGACGCGAAACTTCCACGGAGTTGTCGGACAACCGCAATCCCAGTCTTTGCCAATCTTGAGGCTGATATTACAATTCCTTTGAGAAACACAAAATGGACAGAGATATACAGAAAAAATCCCGTTCTCCCATAGAATAGAAACCAGTTATAACAAAGGTTTCGCGATCGCTTTAATCTCTTTTATATAATAAAAAGATTTTCTTTTCCCCATCGGATTTTTCTTCCTGCCACTTTCTTTACCGATTTCTTCCGGCATACCGCCCTTATATAAAGGATAAGCGGCCAACGATCGAACCGCTATACCGTATTTATGGAGATTTATTTGTATCATGCTTCCTGAATAATTCCACGCTCTTTTGAAGGTCAGTTGTCGATCGAGCGTTTTCGCGTCCAAGGACTCGTTCTATTATTTACGGAACACCCGTGGGGCCAGCAGGGCCAATGGAGCCTCTCGTAATTAGGCGCAGACAAGAGGGACGTCCGCGCAGCCTCTCGGCAAACGATATTAATTAAAATCCATTAACGAAGCCGGCTGACGCTAACTGACGCGCGATATGTATAATGTCACTCGTGGCCGAGATATATGCCGAAACCGAAGAAGGTATAGCGATTCCATCCTCTAATTTATCCCGTAGGACATGAAAGTGGTGAGAAATTAGTTCCGAGTGGCGGCTTATCGTTCGCTCTCTCTCTCTTTTAGCGCATGCTTCCTCCATGACAAACCTGAATTTGCGAGGGCGTAGTACGTGATAGATCGTAGCGGCTCCGTAAAAGGGGTACCGTGCCCACGGGATATTTACCCCGGATTTCACGTACTCCCCATTATCGTTCTTCGTCCGGCCGTTTCCCGATCTGCTATCTCGGGGTTGATAGAAACGAAAATGAAGGATCCACCTTGCTAAAATAATCATCGCGTAGGTCGAACGAGGGCATACCCTTCGGCGAGCTCTCTTGGGATTATTTCAGTATATTTGACATGAAATGATAATGCAGCGAGATTTATATCTGGATATCGACTTTTCACATGCGGATAAACATTTCACGGCGTTTCCGTGCTCTAAATGAAATAAAATATTAAACCTCGTCAGACGTGAGTTTTATTTACAGGGTCAATTTTTCTATATAGGCCAATTTTATCAGGTCAAATCGACGTGTAACTTTTGTAGATAACACATGTCCGTCCCACTGTGGTTTGTTTGTGCGCGCCCTTCGGTATTTTAATCCCTATCTTTTCGCTACCACGCTCCTCGCGGAGCGCAAAATGGAACGAAATGAAGAACGCACACAAGTGCGCCACAAAGCGCTCCACTTCAGTGAAGTAATAGTTTGCCACAAAGGTCGGAAGGAAGAGCACTTCCACAAGAGAAAAGAGGCACAAGGAGGCGTGGATATATAGGAGATCGATTGACAAACGGTGAACGCCTATTTGCAGTAGGATAATACCTGGCAGTCACGGAGGGATATATCATCCTTTATTTCCTCCTCGCTACCGCGCGTTCGTGTTTTGTAACCTACGACTATCATCAGGATTTATTTTTGCTTCCATACGTTTTAAGAGATTCCTATTTCCTACGCAATCCAAATCGCATGATACGTAATACAGAGGCTGACGCCCACACATCTTCAAATATTTGTTAGAAACGATTATTCCCGAGCGCGAAGGGATGACGGTGGAATCGTGAGTCACGTGCATCACGAAAGTTCTGTGGCTTTAGCCGTATAGTGAAAAAGTTGCTTATGTGCGCGGGCAAAGGGGGTCACCGCTTCTTTTCAAGTCATACCAATATAGCGCACCGAGTAAATTGCTACGCTTCGCTCTTGCGAGCAGTCACCGCCGGTGAACGCAGGAAAATATGACCACTCTGGACAAAATTAAATATAAAGCAACAGTTGCCGCTGGATTACGAAATAGAAAGCTTACAGCTTAATACGAAACAGAAATATCACACGCTGCTATGTCATAAGCAAGTAAAAAATTTGGATACCTCAAAAATTTCTACGAAAATAATAAAAAAATAATATATAAAAATAAAATTCTTTTTACATAAAAACTTTAAACTTCATTTCTTTCCGAATGCATTCGCTTAGAAAAATAATCGACCCATCTCGCGCTGAAGACAGAAACGCGATTCCACAGACAATGCGTTTTGCGATAATACCGCCCGTATAATTAGCGAAACTCTTTCCTTTTAACACGTTCAACCGAAATTTCATCTAAAAAGCGATAAACTATAATTTTCTGTTATCGTCGCCGCTGAATTAGCAAAACTAACATGTACAAGGTTTGAAAAACGGCTAATTGTTTTTTCCCTGAAAAATTCTGCTCGCACGGCAAAACCGCACGGTTCGCATTCAGAATTTCCGCGCACGTTTCGCACTTGTCTACACGGAAAAAAAAGATGTATCAACAGCATTAGTGTAATTGAAATAAAATCTATTGATGCAACATTTAATGAACAAAAACATCAGATAGGTATTTTAATATAATCCAAATATTTGGATCCAATAATATCCAATTGAATTAACTATTTATGTTTGTGGTAGCCCGTGACGTCGACGTTTAATTGGAGCAACTTTATATTTTCCGTGTAGACAGCAATATTTTTTTCCGACGCGACGTCTGTGATTGTTGCTCCTATTTTCGAGTTCGAAAGAGACTCAATCGATTTATCGAAATTGTCGTCGATTAAAGTAATGAGCTTTATATAAGTTAGAAAAAAGGCACGTAGCCATTCCAGTGAACACAATGTCCCAAATCGGGACATATGACGTCTTAAAGACGTCTTAAAGACATCATATGTTCCGATTTGGGACATGCGTGTTGTCTGGGCATATTTTACCATCCTTGGCACCCACATGTACATCTCTTTATTGACCAATTAAAAAGAGCAATTAATAACGTTGGACACATTATTCGTGATACTTTTACAAAAAAATATTATAAACAAAGTTCTTTATCCGTATATGTTGACTTCTCACTGCAAGATTTCAATGTTAATAAAACAACTTGTAATAATGTTCGTAATAATTACTACCAATGATTACAGAAGCGTGTATAAATTAAGAATATCAACCAGAGAAAATATTATTTTGCCGCCAAATACATAAATTATTTTATTCCTTCGTGTTACCCCGAAAAAGAGGAAGAAACAAGGAACTCTCTGATAACAAGGACTATGCTATTATTAGTCACAGTAGCAAATAAATTTGCCGCTGTAAACTTTGGAAAGCTATTTAATAAACTAGAACTTTGGACATTTTCTCTTTCCTAATGAGGCTCCCTTTTGTGTCATATTGAGTCACCCACTGTCTGTGTTACATCGATATCCCACCGACATTCTTGCCCGACAGAAGTTTCCGCTTTCGGGGTAGAACACAGTTTCTCGGATATAACGAACCCTGTGCCGAGCCCCGTCCGTGCATCATGTGACACGCTCCCATCGTGGTTTACCATCTTCCACCGCGGGAAACACGTATAATCGAGCCAAACGGTCGTCAACTGAATTGGGACACGCTCGGTACTCCGCACGTCCACGCACGTGCTCGTTATTGGAGAATCATTAAGCCTCCGTATATGATTAAATTTGGATGAAATAACCGTGAAACCGTTATAACGTGAAACCGCTCGGGCTTAACCCGATAAATAAATTATATCATAAATCATTCCATACGTTATGTCGTCAGATTGGGGGGCCGGGACGTTAATTCTATTTTCTGTTATTTGATAAGGGAGGATAGATGGATACGTCGCTACGCGTTTCCTTCCACGTTTTACGAAAGTTGAACCGCGAACGACGAAATGAACCGCCCACGGGAAATTCCAGATGCGCGAGTGCTTTCGAGTTATCGATCGGTCGGGGGATCCTTCGAGGACTCGTTCCGTCGGCGCGACGTGCGAAACGTATCGTGCAACAAGTACCCGGCGGTAAATGATAGCCCCCTGAGGGCTCTGCAGTTCGGTTCCTCGCTAGAAACGGTCTCTCGAGACCATATCCGTGTCTCGTTTGCGCGAGCCACTAGCGCAACAAGTTACCTGAAACCACCACTCCATACAATTGACTTTACCAATCGGCAAACTTATACCTATTCGGCGAAACCGATCAGTCTTGGAATAATTCAGGAAAGTTTTGCATGCGCATCGAACGTAAAGCAAGTTTCGGCCTTCATAAAAGTCTCCGTGATCGAGAATAGAGGAAGTTCGGGTAAGTTGAACCAACCCTAAGCCTGTTTCGAAAGATAACTTAAAAACTATTAAAGATAGCTGAACTTTGTTTACGTTGAGTTGTAATGCCAAATGTTCGCTACAACGTGCTTCTAATCAATTTCGTTTATTTATAGTGAGTTTAATGTTATAACAAAATTTTTGAAGGTAGAATTTTTTCGAGCAAGGTGAACCAATTTATTAATCTTGCAAAAAATAATTTTGATCGTATTTTAAGGCATATCAATAATGAAATAGTCTATAACATAATTATTATATTATAATATGTTACAAACTCTCTAATTTTTGTGCTTTTTGTAACAATGTCATACAAATGTACGTTTAAAACTTTTACTCATATACTCATATATAATCATATACTAATTTTAAGTTGACACAACTTACCCGAACTTCCACTAAGGGATGTAAATTAAGGTAAAAATATGTTATAATCATCCCTGCCGCATAAGTACAATGACAGACGAAGTGGCGGGTTAATTTATCATGAAACGACAGGTCAGGATTAATGGCAGTGTGGCGAATCCACGGTAGCGTCGCGTGCACATGAATCATGGGAGATTCTCGTACAAAATTCGCGGTCAGTGGGGCACGAAAAAAAAGGAATAGGAGGAAGGTCGAACGGCAATGTCGATGCACGTGTATAATCCGCGGCTATCGCGTGATAGCGGAGTACAGGTGGTTTCACAGGGGCAGTCGAGCGAAAAAAAACGGACAAAAGAGACGAAGGGTCGATTTCTTCGGGATATCCATATCGTAAAGAGAAACGTTCTTGGATCCTATATTCAAATATATCCTTTACAATATTTCTGCGAAACGCAATTATCTGCCGCGATATGTCCGTCGTTCCTGAATACGGATAACGGATAGTTAGTAATTACTGTCCCTGTCTCCAGTTCGCAAAGTAAGTACCGTCACGTCATTTATACCGCATAAACGGACACGCGGTGAATATTGCGTTTTGTATAACCCGAGACCAGCGGGGAAGTTCCGCGCTCGGTAATCGGTAATAAAATTGCAAGGAACGAGAATCGATCACTAAACAACACGCGATTATGCATTTGCGAAGATTTATTATTCCGTCGCGCATATCTCGCCCTCGTGGATTACCTCGCTCATCCGCGCCCATTAATCATCAAACGGAAGAAACTTCCGGACCGTTCCACGTCAAGTTGGCCGACAAATTAAAACTCGATCGCTAATTTAGAACTTAAGATGTACGTCGCTATGTTAATAATATTTCAGTTCTTAACGACGTTTCTAAATTTTTATTTTTGTCGTTAATTACGTGCGGACTTAATAGTCTCGCGACAATGGAGGATTTCTTAGTAAAATGGTGCTGAAACGATGCTAAAAGAATCGTTTTGTATGCCATGTTACGCGACGATAGTTCTTTTTTAGATGACACTTCAACCGTTTAAGGACATCATATAAACTGAAATTACTGATAGTAAATAAAGGCGTGGAAAAAAAGAAGTACGAACACGGATTAAAGATTGAAGCAGCCTTCTCTATAAAGATGTAAGATCTGCAGTCTCAGCTTAGTAATTTATTAAAAAATCGATATGGAACTTTTTAAAGGTAAAGAATCCTATATAATCTCGTCTCTTGACTCGATATAATCTATTAAGAAGCCGTCTGAAAACGAGAAAAAATGTTCTCTTACTATCGCGTTTTTCGAATAAGATTATCATTTCTTCTATGTCTTATTGAAACGCTCTGACTTACTTCGACTTTATTATTTCTATATTAGCTCGAAGCATTTGTGATTTATATTATAGCGTGAGGTAATAACGTACCGGAAATACATACAATTCCGATCGCGATAGCGAGAATCTGATAAATTCTTGTAAATACCTATGTAACGCGTGCAATCACGTATATATAGGAGCGCATAGAGGAATTCTGAATGCAATTCCCCGTTCACCATATTTGCGAGATCGATATGTGTTGTGTTCGAAAGGACGGCGGTTTATGAAGACGAGATTTTATCGGAATTTAGGATTTTAATGGGAATTACTTGCATTCCGCTGCAGCTAGTTATGCAGCAACCAACAAATTACTGCATAACTAACATAAGTATTTCAAAACAAGTCGGACTATATCAGCAGTTGTCGAAAAGTGAAGTTTATAAATGTCAATTGCTGAGTTTTAACATCATACGTAACAATGTTAGCGTAAAGAGGCTTATGTGATTGGGTCAACAATCAAAATTACCGTTGTTATAATTTCAGAAAGTTTAAAAGCGTTTAAGAAAGTCTAATGTGATTCAACGCTTAGCCTGGACAATTTCGTCAATGTGTATCATGATGCTTTATGGTTCGGATCCCAAATTTAAATTGTAGGCTAGCGACTATTAATAGTTGACGCTGTAAAATTCAACAACGGCAAACGAGGTCGCGCCTCTTCCCTTCGTCGCGAGACGAAGGCAGGCTATGCTAGCGACTGAAGCAGTCTCGGCAAATCGTATCGACGTAGTCGTCTACTGGGAGATACGCTAATGGTCGATAATGGAACTGCCGTGGCACCGTCAAAATCAAATTATGCCACCCGGCAACTGCTTGTTGCTGTGATCCGCAAAACAATATGTGGCGGAAAATACCCGTTTTCCGACGTCGCTGAACGCTAGATGATGCGAGTCGACGAGAGCATTCTTTGTATTTCTGATCAAAAAGAGTGTTATTATATTGTATAAATACGCAACCTCCCTCTCAGCTTATAATTTTATAATATTATACCTATGCAGCCAAATAATTCTCCAACTCACTTATAAAAAGATCGCGTGACACGTGTAAGTTTCTTACGTTAAAAGATTCGAGATTTAGATAATTGTTTAACCATTTATCTCGAAAACATCTTATCTACTCGCTCGATGTTGAATTATCGTGAAATAGAAAGATTGGCCGCGTTCAGCAGAACAACTGCTGAGTTGTCGTCTTACAACACTCTACACATGTTGATTTGTTAGTTCTAAAAGTAAGAGCCAATCACGTTCGATTGCTACTAAGCGGTTTGTTTTGCTGAACGCGCCCATTGTTTCTTTTTGATAAATTCCAAATACCATAAAATCGTAAGATTGTCCTTGCGCTTAGAAATCCAATAGCTTATATCTATTCCATTGAAGCCGAAAGATTACTATCAACGTCACCGCAACCGCACACGAGTCGTTCAACATTCAAGCAGGATATGTGACCTTTTGCGTGTTCACGATGTCCTTGACTATCTAATTTAACTTACGTTATATGTCGATATCTATATAATATTACAATGCTAATTTAATGCTAATGACAGGTGAGCTGAAGCGTACCGCTGAAGATAATATCGTTTACACTATGTGCTTGCTGTAAATACAAGGTTAGCTCTTGGTATCGCTTCACATGATATGCAAGTCATGTTTCCGATGGAACTGTAGAATAAAGTGACTGGAATAATGATCAAGCAGCGCAAGCAGCTTTACAACAGACAGATATGTTCGAAAGAGATTTAGATAAATTATTTATTATTGGAAAGGTTATGTTATTAAAAATATACAGCTATTCGCATAAAATTCAAACATCATGATACTTTAAAAATTATTAGATACTCTCTAAACTTACTTTTTATTGAAATAAGGAGTTTATGGTTTTTCTTTTTATTAAAACGTTTATTAAGTTGTCAGAAATACAAAATAAGAATTTATACAGTGTTGAATATATTACAGGTAAGATAATGCTTCTGGTATTGCAAAAATATTCAAACTTAACAAGATATAATAATACATGTATTTATAGTAAAAAATACAAGTTACAGAAGAAGATCTTAACTGGCCGATGGATGAATAAAAACTCTCTGAAGCCGTGCTCGGTTCGCCGATTTTATTTTGAATTTTCGCTAATCATTTAGCACGTTCTCAAATCAAAGGTTATCTATTGTTTTCGATTACGTGACCTGTCGTTAATATTTCGAAACGTGACTAATGTTTTGAAACGTCGCTCGATCTAATAATCTTGTAAATATCTCGCGCTTGTAATATTTCACTTCTACAATATATTCGTACATTAACGAAATGATGATAAACTTAGTATTTTGTTGAGTAACCTTTTTTTTTAATAACATATATGCTACAAACGTTTGGGCATGTTATAGAAATAATTTTTGTTTAATAATCCGGTGTAATATAAATATAATACCTACCTTTACTTCTCTTTTAATCGTAATTTTAGTTTCTTTCGATCTCACAGATACAGTCCGAATGTTACGATGCAATAAATCTTATAAATATTTTAGAGAATTTAAATCTAGTATAACTGTGATGGAAGATGTAATACTTTTGAGCAATTATATTATAAATATTCCTACACTATTTACGCAATTTATATTTTAGATTATTATATCTTGATAAAATTTGAAACTGTTTCGTATATTCTTATTATTAGAACTTTTTATTAAAATATCTTTTAAAATACTTACATATCCTATATATTTATTTTTACTTAAAATTCCATCGCGATAAAAGTTAATTTGCCTACTTCTATAGTTGAAATACAATTCCAAATTATTAAACTTCCGCCACCGTATTTCACGGTTGGCCGCAATTTTTTTATTTTAAGTTCTTTGTTTGCTTTACGCCATGTTCATTTTCCATCCATCAGATCCAAAAATGTTAAGTTTACTTTCGTCAGCGAATGTAATATCCACCATGCTTGCTCTCTAAAAAAAAAAACCTTGGCAAAAATTATTCTTTTTTTTTCGATTAATTTTATTTATGAATGGCTTTTTACGAACAATTGTTGCCGTTGTAACCACTTTCTTTTAACGCTCGGCGAACTGTATCAGTGTGTACTTCTTTGTCAGTCTCTTCATATAATTCTGTAGTCAACTTTGTACTTAGCACTTAATTCAGGATTTTCTTTTATTCTTCTAACAATTTTACTCCCATAAGTCAAGCAATTTTGGACGTCCTTTCTGAGATATCGATTCAATACGATTTTCACGAATAATTCTTTTTATAATGTCAGTTACCAATTATACTCTTATTTAAGTTTAATAAATTGATAATTGTACCTTTTTCGTAATGATAAATAATAAGCTGGCGTTTATCAAATAAACTATTTTTGCCTAGCGTTCCATTCTTAATGTTAATTCATGTGATCTACAGGGTGTCCCGAAATTCGAGGATAATAAGATTGCAGCGTGAAAGTTCGTAAAAAATTAAGTAATGAAAGTGTATGCCATTTTTTTTCCCCGTAAAGTAGTTGTTTAAATATAAAGGTTTAAGATATAACCAATCGTAAGCATTGGTTAAAAAGTCATCTATCTGTGTGTCGTGCGTGCAGTGGTATTTGATATGTGGTCAATGACTTCACGATCACCGACACTAAACAAAACGTTGCAATTACTATAACATTCAGCGGTAATTCAACTCGATATTTTAATTTATCTACACACGTATGACTGTGCGGTAGTATACGTACAGCGGGAACGTTTTGTTTAGTGTCGGTGATAGTGAAGTCATCGACATCTAATACCACTGCGCGCACGACACACGGATAGATGACTTTTTAACCAATGCTTACGATTGGTTATACCTTAAACCTTTATATTTAAACAACTACTTTACGGGGGAAAATATGGCATGCACTTTTATTACTTAATTTTTCACGAACTTTCACTGCAATCTTATTATCCTCGAATTTCGGGACACCCTGTATATAAATACTCAAGTAAAACTTATCGCGAAATAAGTCACATATTTTGAGCTTATAAACAAGCAAATAACGATTTAATCGATTTCTTAAGATCACTAAACGTTCATGAGTAAATATTTTTGCGACTCCAAAATTAAGTTAAGCATTATTTACCTGCTTAAGTTAAGCATTATTATCTTATTTACCATTTTTTACATTGAAAACAACTATGTTATCAATTTATATAGAAGTGAATGTCATTTACGGTCCGAGCAAGATATCTTGATAGCCTAATCGCCCTAATCTAATAATATTTCTGTGTATTTCCAAGTACACAAAACCCAGTAAACTGCGCGCTGATTAGCTTTAAAACACAGCTTTCGTTGAAACAGTAAAATCCTCTCCTACTAGAGGAAAGTCCCCTATTATGAGATAGGTTCCTAATATGCGATAGCAAGGTTTCTGCTAAACTAATAGGCCCTATCAGTCGGTTCCACCATGAACTTATTGCCCTTGGGGTAAAACCTATTTAGTGTAAAATTCATTGTTTGATCGTGCGTGTAGTCATTGCAGAGAAAGAAATTGTGAAATTGGATGTTGTCAAGTGCCGTGGATATGAGACTTTAAACCTTGTTTATTATATAATTAATAAATATTTGGCAATGAGTTTTGCATGCAGCGATAGAGTAAGGTCATATTAATAGGAAAATACAAGATATGTTGAGTTGCTCAATTGTAGAGATTAGATTTGGTGATCGCGAAACCGCAAGGCGTGGAGCTCGTAACATGAGATACTCAGGGTACTCCTGGGTTGCTGGAGTATGAAAGTTATTGTACAGTAATAATATAAGAAAAAATACTTTATTAACGTTAAGGGAAGGTTTATACGAACTTATAAGTGTGTCCTGACCTTGATTTGAGGGGGAAGGGTGGAGGGAGGCAGATTAGGTACAATATTGGGTATAAGTGTTTACGATTGTTGCAAATGTGCTTCTCCATTTACATTTGTCTTTCAGAAACTTTAAATAAAGTTGTCTAATAACAATATAATGTATTTTGCACTTTATTAGCGATTTCCCGGGGTCTCTCATATTAAGAGCACACTTTTTCGATTTTGCCGAAAGCTCATTTTTTACATTTTTCTAATTTTCAGAAAAATCAATATTAAAATTAAATTTTACATTTCAGCATCTTAAAGCTTATTAAATTCCCTTCAAAATGACCTACTATATTTTTCAATTCTGCCCATAGACTTTCGGCAATCACACAAAATAGATGTGGTATCTCATAATCGGGGACTTTCCTCTATAATCAATTAAATCCTACGATAATCAATTTAATTTTTGATGCTAATAAGCATCTTATTTAAATTACTGTAAAGAATTTATTGCGAAAAATATTATCTCAGCCAGAATTCAAACCTGGAACCTCCCTCAATCCGTGACGAGTGACAACTATATTAGTTAAATAAATCAAATTAATATTTTTAACAACTATAACGAGCGTTTTTTTTTTCAATTGCTAAAAAAATTGTAACCTCTTTAATCCAACAAACACTATATTTAGAGAATGATAATTTTTCATTATGTCCAAATACTAATACGAATATACATATATACATATATGTAACTGTACCTATATGGCTTTTAGATTTTTCAGGCAGAACCGCCATTATGACATCGCAAAAGGGAATCCGGAGACTCAACGAAGTCGACAAATTCACTTGAACTGGATTGTTCTCTTTGCCTAGGAAGAAATCCCGAACGAAAGAAAGAAGAAAAATAAAGCACACGGCGGGAGGAAGAAGAGGAATGGGCCCTTGGGCCTTTGGCATACCTCTCATCCTCGTATCAACTCTGGGTCTTCTCCTGAATGGTTACGTTCTTCTTGTCGTTCTCGGTCTTAATAAACAGGTGAATAATAACAATCAGATATTTATAACACCCGCGAAATACTTCTTTCCCACCTCTTTCCATTTTTCTACTTTCACGTTTTCTGATCGTCTATCTTTGACGCTCTCACCGCGAATCAAGATAGTTTTCAAATCAAATGCGACGTGTCCGCAAGATATTTTTAAAAAAACCTGTCGCCAATTCGCACGACTCATTTTAGCAATTATCGTAATCACTCATGTCAGAGACTTCGGGAGACCGCTCTTTCGAATGTAAATTAGCGTGAACTTTCCTGGCATTTCGGTCAGAGTTCGTTGATTTAACAGCGTATTCACTAAAAGCGTATCTGGGCTGTTTGCTACCAGTTGCGAAAAGAGAAAGAGAAGAACAAAAATAAACTCTTTGAAAAATACGTATACACGCATGGTATGTTCGATTTATTTACTCAAACAATTTATTCATCAGGATAGAGGTGCAAATTGCGATCTCGTTTAAAACAAACGGAGGTGCGGATTTACTTATTTCTCTCTACTCGTTTCCAAGTTTCCGAGATACCGTCGAATACTCTCTTTCGCGCGCGCGTGAGAGAGAGAGAGAGAGAGAGAGAGAGAGAGAGAGAGAGAGAGAGAGAGAGAGAGAGAGAGAACAAAACTCTCAGATAATTTAGAATCTTAAATATGTAGTAAAGCCAACGGTGTATGCAATCCCGAGGCCTGTTAAAAGTTTAAATTACAAAATTCCGCCGGGTATTGAGACTCGTGCCGCGGAAAGTCATGATAACGCGACAGAGTCGAATTAGGCGGATCAACGAGTCACACAATGCCCGCAGACACAGCAGCAGCAGACGTCGAACACTTTACTGCTGATCCACTTGGGTGCCGTGGAAGCGGCGGTGTGCCTGATACTGCTGATTTTCGCAACCGGCACGTGGCCGGTCGCAGGTACGTGGTGCGTCCTTCATGGATTTCTCCTGGCGTTGTTACACCCGGTCGCCCTTTGGACCGTCACCGGATTAAACTGCGACAGGTGAATTCACATATTCTGCCTTTCTAGGCTGCGTTTGCTCTGGACGCTTTCGTGCTGAAAGCGGCACATTCTATCTTTATTGCTCATTCATTATTGTATATGTTAAAGAAAGATAGAATGATACAAAGCGAACACAACCCTAATATCGTTATTCGCACGTTATTGAATATTCGGATACGAAGACGCATTGAGCGCGAATTGAAGACTTCTGGGTGAATGAAGATTAGTATCGGTTTCCCGTTTAATTCGTTGCTGACAGCGAAGCGAACGACACACAGCTGACTTTTCAATAAATGGTAATCGATGCGTCAGGACTTGTAAACGGGATGCATGCAAAGGGATGTCTGTTAATCATTACGCTCGGATAAATCGCGCGTAATATCTCGTTTTATAGTATGTGCATTTAAACTACCTGCTTTGTGCGAATTCGAATACGCATCCCACGTGTTTCCGATCAAAATATTTGACATAACGATTCGATGGAATAATTCTCGCGGTACCAGGTTACTGGTAATTACTCGGAGAATTATTTTACATTATTCGAAATATAGACAACGTGCACATTTTCAGTTACAATGCATCCCCCGTAAAATACCATCAAGCAGAATTGCCGATGAAAGGAAGAACGTCAGTGTTGCTTGAGTAAACCGAGAACGAAGAGCCTGAGAGGCTCGAAGGAGTTCCTCTTGCGGAAACTCTCGATAAAAATCTCGATGTATGGCATGTAACGATGAGTAATATGAACGAGGCCTTGGTTTTATCTGACACAAAAGGCAACGAGATATCCAATGTAGGATGTCAAATAAGAATTTCACAGACTCAAACAATATCGCTGTAGCTGTCAGATGATATGATACGTTCGTTCGATACAGTCTGTACAGTCTCGCCTCGTCGTCCCGATTCTACTTGTTGCTTATCCTCTCGCCGCAGACTCGTGTTAACCGTCACGCGATTTTTTTAGATACACGGCGGATACCTAGATTGCGTCGATTGGAATAATTTTATCCGTTTATTCGATGTAAATATTGTAAATATTGTACATACTCGAGTACATCGTTTCCGAGCGGTTTTTGAAAATTCTGTCGAGATTTTGTATTCCTCTTTCTGTACGCGAATCTCCGTGAATTCCATCGCGAAACCTTTTAAGAAAATAGAAGACGCGCGCGAGAATGTAGAAAACTTCTTTTTCTTTCTTTTCCTCTGCAAAAGGCACTGCCAGGCCCGACTGTGGCTCGATCGACCACGGAATATTTTATTCAGCAGTTTGAACAGATTTAAACCACTTCCTCGAGGCTCACATCCGGATTTTTTCGTCCTGAAAAGCGTTGCATTTTCGTCAATTTTTCTGATCCAGCAATGACGTCATACGTATTGCCGAGCATACCATTTAATCCGATTAAGTGACAAGCCGGGACTGATGAGTTCGTTCGTGAAATCGTTAGAGTTAAACGCTCGGCCGAGGGTGAAACGACCATTCCGCGCGAGCATCTAAATTGTGTCTCGTAGATTTCCACCAGCCATGCCTCGCAATTACTCTATCCAGGTATTACGCGATCGCCGCACCGCTGCACTACGCCGCCCTGGTCTCTCCGCGCCGCGTGATCGTCGGGTTGGCTGCCTCTTGGACGGGCGCTCTACTCCTCTGCTTGCCGCCGTTCTCGGGTCTGGTGCCACCTTATAGGTTTGTATATACGTGTTACACCATTAACCACCACACCGACACCGATGAACCGGCCGTCGCATTCCGCAACGTTTGCTCGCACGTTCCACGACATTGCCTTGCGAGCAATTGCTGCATTTCCTTGCATAATGAACGGAATTCGATTTACTCTGTGTTCTGTCTCTTTGTTAGTAAGTTGCATAAAGGCGTGGCATAAAGGCCCGCGCTGCGAGACAATTTCCGCGCTAGCTTCTCGCACCTGAAAGAATTCTCGTTCTCGGAGTGAAGCTTTTGTCGGCGGCGACGGATTGTAACAATACAAGCGAACTATTTCAACGAACCCGTCTTGTGTTTTATTTACTTTCAATCGCACGCTTGATACAAACACACAGAAAATATCGCGTATCGCGGCGAGATCGCGCTCATCTGTAAGTCGATTCTTTCTTTTTCTCTTTTTTTTTTCCTACATCCTATATCGATCAGCTATAGCCCAGAGTTTGGTTGCTGCGCCCTGGATTTCGGGAACGGCGATTGGGGATACGCCGCGGCGCTCTACGGCGCCGTTTACGCCATCCTGGGCCTGGGACTGCCGGCCGTCCTCGTGACGGTCTGCAATTTACGCGTGCTGGGTATAGCGCGGTACCATCGGCACCGTATCGCCAGCGCGATCTACGAGGTCACCTTGAGCGCCCAGGTGACCATCACCCATCAGCGAAATCCATTTTTCGTGCCAACCGTCACCGCACCCTCCGCCGGCGGGCCGCCGCGTTTTCACAGTGCCGCCAGCACGGTTTGTACAGACGTTTTTGTAAAATTTCCATCAAAGTCTCGACATTATACACGGCAAATCACACTCTCAGCGTACCAAAATGTCTTCACGATTCCGCGATCAAAACCAATTCTTCCTTAACAAGAATATCTAAGCAACTTAGCTTTTGTCGAGTCACTTGATTTAAGCTAATCGGGCTAATGAAAAGCACCCGTAGTTAAAGACTAATCTATAATTAAATTTTCTGCCCCGGAGTTAGCAAGTCAAATCGATAGACGCCACGCTGGGAGGCATCGGCGAAGTACACACCGAAACTTCCTCGCTTGCAGCGTCTCGTGATTATGGACCACCGTTTAATTTCTATTCGTGGACCCGATTTAGCAACTTTAGAATATAATTAGTTAAACTTTGGTATATTGGCAGATGTATCCGTGCGCGCGCGTTTATCGCTAAATAAAGACAAATAGCCTCGCGCCGCGATTAAATGACTGCTATTAATTCTCGTCTCAGTTTCGTAAACGACAACCTTTCAGGTGATGCAACTGGTCGGCTCTTTGTACCTGCTCTACTTTCCGTATTGCGGATTCATCATCTGGGAAGCTTGCGGCGCCGGCAATCAGCATCGTCTTCATCCTAAGCTTGCCTTTTTAGCGTCGCTCCTCCTCGCGTGCTCGCCACCCGTCAACGGCCTTCTCTACGGCCTGAAATCGCAGACCCTGCGACGATCCGTGCAGAATTACTGGCGGAAAAAGGCAACTAAGTCGGAATTGCAGCAGGTACGAAGCGCGAGAAAAATAAACGCTCATGAAAAAAACGCTCGAGAGCGCCGAGCGAAGGACAATAGTAATTTTCGCAGTTTATACGGTTATTATTACTCTTATGTCCTATTACGTTCGTATATGGTAGCGTGGGAGCAACTGTAAATCGTATTCCAGGAGATACAGGCGAGAACACCGAGCGTCGCGGGCTCCAGGAGACCTTCCGGCAGCGGAAACACTTCCTTCTTCCCATTCCCGCCTCTACAACGGAGGCTCAGCGAGGCGTTATTGGCCCTCGGCTCGTGCAGGACCGGGGGTAGTTTTGAAAGCAATAATCTGGGGTTCCAGCGTGGCAGATTGCAACCCGCCGCCTCGTGTAATACTCTTAGAGTGCCGACCGCTGAATCAGGTACGCGATCCTTGGCTGCACTGATACCGTTTTATGGAGATACAATCCAAACTTCCGTCGTATTCAAATAGTTCTTAACTCGTCTTAGTTCGCAACCGAGAACCGATAGTTCCCTACACTTTAACGCGAATATATCTCTATGAAAAAGAGAAAAAAAGACCTCTATAGTGAAATGACTCGAAAGATCCTTGATGGATAAGCTCTTTGATCCTTGATGGATAAACGTTCCGACACTGATATGAACGTCATGTCCTTTCATCATGGCGCGCGAAGGTGAGCCGAGCAAATTGGTGAGGGCGAGCGCGAGTGCCGCCAGTCTGATGGGTCCCTATTATCGGAGCGACTTTATCGGGGCGGATTCGGGCGCGGGATGCTCCATAGCTATGTGCGAGACCCCGAAGAGAAGCCCGAGGATCCTCATAACGCGCGCGTACAGCGAAGAGAGCCAAGACGGAGACAGCCCCCTTCTGAGAAAACCCCTCAATTCAAATACTAATCCACCACCGTACGAAAGTATGTCGCATGCTAACATTTGTAGTGTTTGCTTCAATCGCATTTACAATTTTAAAATAAAATCGCGACCTATGAAAAATTATCACGCCTCTAGTTTTCACGTTTCCAACGCGAATATTCTTATTTTTTCTTCCATCGAAAATCTCGCAAGTTTTGCATAATATTATCCTCTCTGTAAGCAAGAAGAAGTCAAGTAAGCTTTCAACATAACGTCGCTGAACGTGTTCGCCGTTAGTTTCATATAGAGATTTGCAAATGAATAGATCGTCCAAGTAACTGAGTTACTTCTAACTGGATTAGCGTTTGACCTTATTTAAAAGAGCTCTCGTTTATCGAACGTTCATAGAACGTCGATGGCGACACTGCAGCACCGGAAGCGAGAGCAGCACGGGAAGCAGCGACGCGGGCGTATGGACCACCGGCGTGGTCCCGAAGTACAGCAAGGGTAATGCGAAGAACTCGGACGGCTGGTCGTCACGTACGAGACACGTACGCGGCAAAAATCTAGAAGAAAGCGCCCTGTCAACTGCGATCAGGCCGAACAATAACAGCGAGAGCAGCGATACCACGGATACGACTACAGCCACGACAACAACTACTACGTTGCTTAAATCTCTCGCCATGGTTAGTGATAAAGTAAATTCGAAACTTTAACAGTTGCACAATTAATTATCTTTGTTGAGTCGAAAAAATATCAAAGAAAAAAATTATTTTTTCCAACTTAACAAAGTAAAATAGTCCTTTAAGGATTATCAACACATTTACAACGACACATTTGTAATGGCGATTGTAATGAAAGAGTCAAATAATTATCTTTTTGTACTTTTCAGTTTATAATTCAATTCACAATTCAATTCTAGCTTTAAACACAATTAATTACTCGAATGCAGGAGACTGGCGAACAGAATGAAAAAGAGAAGGAAAAGGTAAATGGTAATATGAAGAAAAGAGAGTACAGCGAGAGCGAGAGCAGTTGGAGCAGCGTCGAAGAAATCGAAACCAAGGCAGAGAGGAATGATGAAGATGACTATCTTGAGAGATCGAAGGAGGGTCCGCAAACGAGACCTCCAAGGCGAAAGTCGAAAAGCAACAATCGCGAACCCGAAGTTTCTGAGGATCGCGAAGAGGCTGCGCAGCTGAGGCCACTTCTATCTCCCTCCTCCTCTTAAGCCTACCCTCTTAAATGTATTTTTCTTTGAATAATCCGTTCGTGTATGCGTGTGTGTGTGTGTGTGTGTGTGTGTGTGGGTGTGTGTAGGGGGGGTGGGGGGAGGGGGTAGGGATGAGGGGGTGAAGGGTGTATATATATGCGTGTGTGTCGCAAACGAAATGAAATACCGCGTGTATTTAAGCGACACTGATACACATGGCGTTCACAGGAAGTTTCCAATTAAGTAAACATCCAATCGTGACGCGCTTATTCCGTGAATTTGCGAAAATAAAGTTAGGTGAATTGCGGTAAAGAGTTACTTCAATAACTTGCATTTAACAACCCAGACAACAGTATGTCCAAAATCGGGACATAATACGTCTTAAAGACATCTTTCAGACTTCTTACGATATAATGTCTAAAAGACGTCTTAATGGTGTCTTTAAGACGTCTTAGGTCCCGATTCTGGACATGGTGCTGTCTGGAAATATTCGTGGTTGCGACACGAGAGCGAAAAGGAATGTATTCGACAAATAATTTGTCCAAAGATGTACGTTTCGTAGGCTGATCTCAATCATCTCTTACGTGTCTTAGCACTGTAAAAAGTTTGAAGGAAATATGGATTTGATCTTTACAGATCTTTACACTCGACGTTAATATTTATATATTGACATATCCTGAAATTATATTTTTGTACTTTCCACTCTACAACGTTACGTGACGCGATAATGACGTGAGACCATCTTTTGCAACAAAAACCGAAGAACTGATTAATACACCGTCGGCAAACTCATTTTCGAGAAATTTGTTCGCTCGTCCGAAGAATTAATCAATGATCGTTTCCGATCAAATATCGGTAAAAAGTTTGCGTCAACGATGAATTCGCGAAAACTCGTTATCTACGAAAGTTCCGGTCCAATTTATCTTTAATTTTCCGAAGCAAGTCGTAGTCTCGCAGTAGAGAGTGGAGAACAACGGATGGAAGTCGGACACCCGAGAAAGTTCTTTTGACAGAAAGTGGCAACAACGTCGGAATTAAAGATGTGAACTCCGAAGAATGTTCGAACGTTAAGTTCATCGAGCGCCGAATTACACTATTTAAGGAAGAAAAACAAATTAAAAAAGTTTGTGTCTTTTGTAAATGTCAAGTTTCGCTCGGTAGTTACAACTACTCGGTAGTAGACGTGAATTCCATGATTCTTTTGTGACTGATGTCTACTACGCGATAATTACTATCAACGTAGATAAAGCTAAAATTAGCTTATAGTGTAAGTAGCCATTGGAATTGATCCAAAAACTGCTTAGGGCATATGTGTGCGTACAAATCTACATATGTATGCACTCAGAGAAAAAATCATAGTGATGGCAACTCTATATGAGTGACAACTATACAAGTTGTATTCATAGAATTATTGTACATAGTCAAATAAACTATTTTGTGGTTATTGCAACTAAATTGATGGTTAAGAAAACTAATAAATAATAGGTGCATAAACTTCATGGAAGGAATAACATAGACTATATAATTTTAATTCCATGAATACATATTTATGGGACTACATCCACCTAAAAGACCCCAAAAAAGGTCGAAATTCCGAATTTTTTTTCTCAGAAACAATTGTTGGAAATAAAACAATTTCTTCTTTTGTTCAAAGGTACATGTATTGAGAACCTTGAAAAAAAGAATTAGCCAAAAATATTCGAAAACAAAAAAGAATACGGCCGCCGGCAGATAAGGAATTTTTTTTCGGCGGTGGACACTCTCCAGCTGAAACGGTTTATCTGAAGTAAAAAAACCAAATAGGTTATTCAAGTTAACAACGAAGACAAGTCGTTGACGATCTTAAATTTTTAAAATCGATCTTTATTTTTTAATAATTACGAAAAACTGACGACTTTTTCTCATATAAATTTTTCTTGCTTGAGTTTCAATTCGTCGCTATTTTGTAAAAAAAATCGATTTTAAAAATCTAAGATTGTCAACGACTCGTCTTTATTGTTAACTTGAATAACCTGTTTGGTTTTTTTATTTCAGATGGACCGTTTCAGCTGGAGAGTGTCCACCGCCGAACGTCTCGAAAAAAAATTAATCATTTGCTGGCGGCATATTTTTGGATAATTTTTTTTTAAGGTTCTTAATACATGTACTTTTGAGCAAAAAGAGAAATCGTTTTATTTCCAACAATTGTTTCTAAGAAAAAAAATTTGGAATTTCGACCTTTTTGCGGACTTTCTAGGTGGATGTAGCCTCTTAAGTAAATTATAATTCTGAAACAGCACAAATTCTAAAATAACTATGTAAATAATAGGTCTGTTCGTTTTCGCTGCACTCTGAACTAGTGCAATAAGTTAGAATGAAAGAAAATATATTTGTCTCATTCTAACTTATTGCACTAGTTCAGAAGTGCAGCGAAAACGAACAGACCTAATGTATTAACTAAATGAATATAGTTTTTGGAATTTTAACAATGTAGTTTACTGAATTATAATTTACTTCAAATATATTATATAGTTGTATTATTTCAATTCACTATAGTATTTTGATTTTTATAACCCATAAGAAATAGTTGTGCTATTTGTTCACATTTTATAGTTGTAGCGACTGTTTTTTTCTCTGAGTGTGCGTATAGATATCTTCGACGTTGAGATCTGGGCGTTTGACGATGTAAATGTGACAAGAACTTTTTTGTTCCAATAAGCGATTGTTAGAAGCGTGCAAGAGTCGGTCCGTATTCACGTATTTGGTTTACGATTGATACCCACAAGCTAGACCCTCTCATTCCAATCGTATACATTTAATTTATACATGATTCCACCGATATACATATAATATTTAGGGATAATATTAATATATACCTATGTATATAATTTATATATTAATTTATATTATATATTATAATTATATTATATAAGTTGATGGCTGTAATGAAGAATTAATAAAGAACGCACGGTAAACGCAGCGTGAATACGGATCACCTTCTGATCGGTGTCTACTTAATTTGGATAATATTGTTGCTAAATATATACATTGTTATAGCAACGCCTTATTATCGTACGCACGAGACTTGATCGTTTCCACGAGTATGTTACGATATCCATGCAATCTCGAATTTGCTAGAATTGTTTATCTACAAACAGTCAAGCTGCTTGTTGATCCAAGTCAGCAGATCGTCAGTTAAAATCGTGCGGCTTGGATAATTGCCGTTTTATCGTTGTCAATGATAAAATTTCAGGAACTTTGTCGGGTGTGAATGTTGTATCGATGTTAACATTACAAAAAGTTGCGACATAAACGATGTCTGAGTGTATAAAAAGTTAATGCAAATAAAAAGAATAACTGGAAGTTGTCCAATTTGTAATTTCACTGATTCTTATATGACGTTTGCTTCACCTTTGCAGAAGGCTAAATGACGTGATTTTATTTCTTCTCAATGCACGCGTTCGTAATGTACGACGCGTAACACGGAAAAAATGATTTGGTTGATTCAGCAAATCTTTAACTTGCTGGAAAAAAAATAAACGTTATACATTGTATACGAATAATATTATTAGGGTATCAAAAATCCATTCCTGACCGAATTAGCGTTTTCTCTTAATTAATTTGTATATTAGCGTAGTTTTTTATTTATTATTATTTTATTATTAAACGTTATAAATAAGCAAATTTGCTAGTGCAACAAAAAAGTTATAGATATATGAAAGCGATCGTCCACTTGTTGTTGGCTGTAAAAAACTATTTTTGTTGTTGAAATTATCTTAGTTATTGCAACAAATTATTTTCGCTAAGTGCGGTGCGTAATTAGAGAGTCATCACCATGCCTCACTTCCGCCCACAGTTAGTGTGGAGCGTCGAAGGCCTTTAGGCACTGTTCGCACCCAGTACGGGAATTCTGTAACTTGTTATACAGTATCGTTATTGTTATATTGTCGTTGCGCAGCTTTCTTTACCACATAGTATACCTGCGCATCGACAACATAACGAAAACAATACTGCATAACGAGTTACAGAATTCCTGTACAGGGCCTAAATTCTGTACACGATACCGACAACTATCGGTGTCGTTGCGCAGGTTTCTCGTATCGTATAAAAGCTGCGCATCGACACAGATAGTTGTCGGTATCGTGTACAGAATTTAGGCCCAGGAAGAGTGATCGACAAATGTTTTGACGACCGCGTCGATGCGAGACATCATTCCGTTTCTGTTTAACATCCAGTGAGGAACAAGGATAGCGAATGACGCTCGCGGTCCACGCGAAACTTATAGCTCTTGTGCACAGAACGCGGAGATGCTTGCTACGCACCAAGAAGAGTCACGATAGCCAATCAAGCAGCTCCCTCGTAAGAGGGAAGTACGTAATAAATATAATAGTAGTAAGTAATTCAAGTTTTTCTCATATTAAGTACATATACTTATATATTAATATGTACATTTATATATATATATATATATATATATACATATATAAATGTACATATTAATATATAAGTATATATATATATATATATGTGTGTGTGTGTGTGTATTTGCATAAGTAACATTTTATTATACTATTTGAGAATGGTTGCAGAGTACGTAAATATTCCAAACGTTTTAATGAGCATTGTTGTTTTACCTAACTTCTGTTGCTGCATAGGGCAACTAATGATTTATAGCTATAGAATCCGTTAATAAACCAAATTTCTTTCGATACAATTAACAGCAAAAAGATTAATTGCATATACAGAAAGCTGTATTTTCTACAGCTAATTTTGTTACATAAGCAAAATAATATTTTGACTATATATATATATATATATGAGCGATATAATTTTTATATAATTTATTCGGGCATTCCCCAACTATCTAGCAGGTCTCGAATCATTATTGTTACACGTACAAGCAAATTGGTAGAACAAACAAATATCGAAAGCATGCGACTCTTGCGTTTGTAGTTATTTTTAACTTTCTTTTTTGTAGGAAGGAGAATACAACGACACAATATTCATAGAATACAACACTCGTTTACTCATAGACCACATGTGCTTATGGTCATGTACACAGCGTGCGTATGTGTGGCCATAGCGCATGGATATAACAAGGAATCTGCACGATGAATATCATATCATATTATCATCTCAGTATGTATCCCCGAGAAAAAATGATTAGGTATAATCACATATGATTATATAAAATCAACGTTAGATATAATTAGATATAAAAAATGGCCCGATATAATTGTATATAATTGTATATAATTATACAGGGTGTTTTTTAAATTGGCACCCCTAAATATCTCGAAAACGACGCATTTTAGAGAAAAATGTTTCAGACAAAAGTTGTATGGTTTCAAGGGGGACACATAATAAAAATATGGACTTGACCTTGAGTGACTTTTTCAAGGTCAGGTCAAGGTCACCTCAAATTTTTTCAATAAAACCTCCCACTTTTTATTGCATATTCCTGTAGCTTACCTCGAGACCTTTCCAAAACACTATAATAAAGTATTTTTTCATTAAGTACTTTTTGAATTATTAAGGCTTGAAGTTTATGGAACGAGGCGTGGAGATTTATGCAGAAGGATGTAGGTAAAGAATTCCTGAAGTTAATTAATAGAATATGGAAAGGAGAGGGCATACCGGGAGATTGGAATAAAGGTATGATTAGTCCAATATATAAAGGAGGAGAGAGAAACGACCCAAAAAACTACCGGGGAATTACGTTAATGAATACGGCGTACAAAATTTATCTCTAACGTGACAGCGCCACGATCTAGCACGGAACTAAAAATAATCGATAATTTCGATCGTTTACTATGTTTTCTGTGTTACCGTGCTATACCTGTCCTTGTCTAACGGATACCTATACGATATATCTGTCCTTGTCAGATTGTAGGCAGCGCCATCTCTGACAAGATCCGGCAACTATTGATGCATGCAATACTGCTCTTCTTGTCAGTCTGCATCCGTATTTGCATCAACTTGCGTTACTAAAACTTTCTCTCAATGGATCTTTTTTTGTACGCATTGAATCTTACTTCTACTTGCACGATATTATTCCTACATGTTTACCCAATACTAGATGATAAACATTATGTATGTATAAACTGCAGAATTTTTGTTTTAAGCAAATATTGTCGTCAGGTGACAGCTGTATGTGTCCAAATAAGTAATATTTTTAATTTTTTGGTGTTTTTGATATAAAATCGCGGTTGTCTCGTATAGATTTTTGTGCGTACTTTAATTCTGTAAAAGATTTTTGCAATTCTATAAAGCCAATTAAAAGATCCATTGAGAAACTGTAATGTCGGTAATTCATACGACTTCAGGATCCCCTTAAATGCGAGGTTGGAGAAGGAGGTGAAGAGTAAGTTAAGGGAAGTGCAATTCGGGTTCAGAAAGAATAGAGGAACGATGGATGCAATATACACGGTAAACTATGTAGCGAATAAGGAGCTGAGTAAGAAGAGTGGAAAGGTTTTTGCATTCTTTGTTGATCTTAAGGCAGCTTTCGATAAAGTGGATAGAAAAAAATTGAATGAAACAATGAAGAAGATTATAGGAATTGAAGATAACTTGAAGCGAAGAATAATGGAAACATACAAAGAAACGAAAAATGTAGTAAAGATAAGGGATAAGAAGACAGAGGAATTTTGGACAAAAAAGGGACTAAGACAACGATGCGCCCGTTGAGCCCGAACCTATTCAATGTATATATTATGGATTTAGAGGAGGGAATGGAAAAAGGGCAAGCAGGAGGACTTGTGATAGGGAATGAAAAATTCTGGACAATATCATATGCGGATGAAGTGGTTTTAATGGCGACGAGAGAGGCAGAATTGAAGGAAATGATGAGGAGGTTCAAGAGGTATTTGGAAAGAAAAGGTTTGAGTTTGAGTCCAGAGAAATCGAAAATAATGGTGTTCGAGAAAGCTAGGGGAAGAAGGAAGAAAAGGGAGTGAAAATGGGAAAAAGAATACATAGAGGAGGTCAAAGAAATAAAGTATTTGGGATATACATATACTACAGAAAAACGGAGGAGCGGAGAATCATATAAAAGATAGACTAAAAAAAGCTACAATAGCGATGAAGAGGACATGGAACATACGAGAAAGAATATTAAAAGAAGATTTTAGAAGAAGGATGAAGTTGTTCGAGTCACTGGTAGAGAGCGTGGTATTATACGGAGCTGAGATATGGGGGTGGATATACGAGAGTAGATTAGATGTGATAAAAAGAAAGTGTTAAATGGATTTTAGGATTGGATAGAAGAACCCCGAATTATATAATATCAGAAAAAGCCAAAATAAAGGAAATAAAAGCGAGGGCAATAAGGAGGGTTGAGAGGTATGAGGAGAAGGCGAGACAATCAGAAAAGAAAATAGTTCAGGCATGCATAAAGGATCTAGATAGGAGCAGGTCAAGGAAAGAGGAAAGTAAGTGGGAGAAGAAGAGAAGGGAACTGATAGAGAGGACGGGAATGGAGAAGGTGCAGCTGAGGAGAGAAATGGAAGCTGAGGACCAGGAGGTGGCAGAAAATTTCGTAAAGAGAATAGAGGAAAAGGAGAAGGAGGAGAGAAAGATGAAGACAAACGAGTCAAGATACAATAGTAGCTATAAAGAGATCTTAACAGAAGAGTTATCAAAGTATTTATACTAGGAAAGAAGAAAAAGAAGGATAAAATGTTGATAGCCAGATATAGATGTGAGAGTGAGGTAAAAGGCAGTCAACATTGGAGAGAGGAAGAAGATAGGAGATGTAGAATATGCCAAAGAGAAGAGGAGAACATAGAACATATACTAAAAGAATGCGAAGCGACAAAAAGCGAGATACAGATAGAAGAATTTTTAGGAAAAGAAGGAAAAGGATTAGAAGTAATGAAATGGATAGAAAAGATTAGAAGAGAGGCAGAGAATAGGGATAGGATAGAGGGAGAGGAGTAGGAGGGGAAATTGGAGAATGGTTATGGGAGTTAGTTAGGATGATACAAGTAATATATGGATACATGTTAAAGAGAGAAAGGAGATGTGTAAAAGAGGAAGTTATATATTTGTAAATTTGTATTATATGTTGGCAATTTATGTAAGAGTTATGTAAAGGAAGTTATCCTAAGCCGCAAGGCAAGGATTAAAATAAATAATAATAATAATTAATAAGTTTGTAGTACCGCCGGTATTAGCATTATCCTCGGCATTATCCAAGGTGTACCGCGTGGAGGTTGCAAATTTTGGAGCAATGTTTTTATCGATGAATACGATGATAATGATAAAAACCATTACTGGTGTAAATACCATCTGATCCGAATAAAATAGTCTCGCATCTTTGTATGAGAGAGAGAGAGAGAGAAAGAGAGAGAGAGAGAGAGAGAGAGAGAGAGAGAGAGAGAGAGAGAGAGAGAGAAAGAGATCTGGTTGTTCCGATTAAAGAAGAGTTGTGACACGTGGTTACAAGTACAATTATCCAGAATAGTCTCTTAGAGAATAGAGGGACGATGACAAATATACCTTAGGTGATGTTAATGCCGGTGGTACTATAAATTTCAAGCCTTAATAACTCGAAAAGTACTTAATAAAAAAATACTTTATTGTAGTGTTTTGGAAAGGTCTCGAGGTAAGCTACAGGAATATGCAATAAAAAATGGGGGTTTTATTGAAAAAATTTGAGGTGACCTTGATAATGTCACTCAAGGTCAAATCCATATTTTTATCATGTGTCCCCCTTGAAACCATACAACTTTTGTCTGAAACATTTTTCTCTAGAATGCGTCATTTTCGAGATATTTAGGTGTGTCAATTTAAAAAACTCACCCTGTATATAACCACATATAATTATATAACTATATATAATTATATATAATAAAATTAGGCTTTTTTGGGTTTTATTTAATAAAAGTGTGCCATTTTATTATAAGAGTAAAGAGTGGACTCTACAACTAATACAAAAGTTGTGCCGTACCGTGATTTATATCACTTGGCGTGAGATACTGTCGTGTCTCTTGACACCGTTTTTATACCATTGTTGGTCAAATTTTAAATACGAGAAACAGATCCAATCGGATGCCATCTATCGGATGCCATATAATCCGAAATGAAAAATGTAATATGTGTTTATATATATGATTATGCAACGTCTCGTCCGGATGGATATAATGTAGTAGCGTTCCGCTGCGCTATCCTCAACAGGCAATTTTAAAGCATTGCAAAATCAAAAGCAATGCTATCACGCTCGCCCCCAGCCGAGCATGCACGTCCACGACTCTTCATTGTTTTCCTGTTGTGCAATTCCTCAACAGCTTTTCTCTTTATTTCTATGTAAAAATTTTATATAAAAAATTTTTTTTTTAATTTAGTGTTTTTAGGATGGGAAAGTCATTCCACAAATCCAGAAAGCGACATCATTCGCCCCCCAGTGACCGTCTTGCGGGCATCGAAGATAAGTTGGCGCGCTTAATCTCCGTACTATCGCAGAGAGATGTTGGGTTATCTCATTGCGCCTCTTCGTCCCCGTCCGTGTCCTCTCACCCGCCTCCTCAGGACGACCAGGAGTTACAATCTGGAAATTTTTTGGCAGCGCCTGCGAGACAGGAAGAGCCATTAGATCCGCATATCTCAGGTGTGTACGATCCTTCCGGGTCTGTATTTGCAGAATACAGGCGGTTGGTCGACACAGCCTTCTTTCCGATTATTCGGAATACCCTCTCATATTTTGTTGTTTCAGCGGTGAGTAATCATTCATAAAGTCCGGCGACAATAACACTTCACCACACGGCTACTCTTTCCTTCGACGAAGAGCTAGCCGGAGCTATGTGCTCGTTCGTCGTCCGCGTGCAACGCGCGGATGCGATGAGCGCGTGTCGCTCCACGCAAGCGACCGTACGCACGAAGCAATACCAGGAGCAATGCATCTCCTTCGTCGCCAGCTGGTAGACGATTCCTTGTCCACGGTGCTCCCCGAAGTTAATTCGGGATACCTTGTCCAATGACCTGCGGACCAGCGTGATTCCCTGCTGAAGAAATATTCTCCTTCTGAGGCAAGGATCAAGATCAAGTAGGCATTGCCCTGTGCGCCTTAGGTGAGGTTATTTCTGATTTTCTCAAACCAGACATTCAACATTTTTTGGTTCCCGAAGCTCGTTCGGCCGTTGCGTACGTTAATAAGGAAGCTATGATTTCAGCAGATCTTTTTAATATCTCCTTTTCCTTATCTAAAAGAGTACAAATTAAACCTGCCTTTAACCACCTTGCTAAGACCACATCAGTTGCCATCCCAGCGGATAACTTTTCATTTGGTTCAACTTTTGGAGAAGAGATGAAGAAGGTATCTACTTTGGAGAAATCTTCGAAGGATATTGTGAAAACGCCATTGGCAGTTTCCAGTAAGGTGCAGCAGCCTATTAAACATCCGCCGCAGGCAGCTCATTCCAAGTCGGTAAATTTCCGCGACCCTGCATTAAATGCGAGAACAACGGCAACAAGGAGAGCAGGGTTGTCGTCCAGCAGTCGCCGATCATCGTACCACTCCAGATCCCACTTGAGGAGACGTTAGAGTCCGAGCAGGTAAATGTTGCTGGCAGGCTGTCTCTTTTCCTTTACCGGTGCAAGGAGATTACTTCGTACCCTTTCATCCTGCAGGCCATTTCTGGGTACAGACTTCCTTTTAGTCAGCTTTCTCCTTGTCCGGTTATTGAGCCTCCTGTTTATTTGTCAAAGTTTGAAGAGCAAATATGTAATCAAGAGATTACCAGGCTTATTAATATTGGAGCTATTGAACCCGTATCTGTTTGTGAAAATCAATTTCTGTCTTTGTTTTTTGTAATTAGAATATCGTCGGGAGTTTGGAGATTTATTTTGAATCTAAAACGCCTCAATGAATTCATCTTTGCTCCACTTTTTAAGTTGGAGGATTGGAAGATGGCTATACGCCTTCTCTTTCCCGACGATTTTCTTGCTTCTAGTGGCAATTGTAGCGCAGATGGATGCGCGCTGGCTTAGTGAGCCCAAGGAATGGACGAACCGAGTTCGAATTCGACCAAAAATTGTCGGTTTTTATTCGATCGCCACCTATCAGAATGCAATGGCAATCCACCGGGAGTATTCTTGCCAAAGAAGTGATGAAATGAGAGAGATCCCAGGTCAATGCATATGTCATATATGCTGTGCTTGTCAGAGTGTGAAAACCTTTAAAGGAATTTTATTAATATATGTACCCCAGTATATAAGGTGTGTATTTTTTGATTTGCAAGACGCGTACTTGCTTCTATCAATTCATCAGGAGGACAAGTAATTTTCACGTTTCCGTTTTTAGGACTATCTTTTTCTATTTAAGGCCCTGCCTTTTGGACTTACATCAGCCCCTTATATCTTTACAAAGATTATTTAGCCAATACTTTGTTCTCTTAGAGACATGGTTTTCCTTACAATCGTTTATTTGGACGACTTTCTCCTCATTGCATCTTTATTTCTTCAATGTTTGTAGAATGTTTCTGCTACTATGAGCCTCTTATCTTCTTTAGATTTTATAGTAAACAAGCGTAAGAGTGAGCTCATTCCAGCCAAATCTCGTCACTTTTTAGGCTTTATTTTTATTACTGAGCACTTTTTTGTTTCGATTCTTTTGGACAAAAGAAACTTTTTAATTTAACTCTCTTTTTTAGATAAAAAATCTTGCAGAATTCAGTGTTTTGCAAGTTCTCAAACCTCTGTTTGTCTAGCCGTACAGTATGGAATGTTTCACACTAAGATCCTGGAAAGGGTAAAGTTTCTAGCTCTTACTGCGGCAGAGGATACTTTTAAGTCTCAGTTGTCTCTTCCAGTTTCGATTAGAGAGGACCTTTTGTGGTGAACAGCAGTTTTTGCAGTTGATTCTCAACGTAATTTTTGTGATCAGGGATTTTTTTGTATATGCTCCATACGTTTCCTCCGCTCAGAATATTGAAGCAGACGCTGATTCTCGTGTCGTTTCAGAAGATACTGAGTGAACTCTTGAGTAGACCTATTTTGAATATATTAATGCTTATTTTGGACCTTTGATATTGACTTATTTGCCACGTCAATTAATACAAAATGCCCTCTCTTTGTCTTTTGGCTTCCAGATCCTTTGGCACACGTAGTCGATGTTTTTTCTCTTGATTGGAATAGTCTTTATTTCTATGCCTTCCCTTCTTTTATCTTAATTCTTTAAGTTTTACGTAAAATTTTCACTGATAAAGCAGAGGGGGTTGTAGTCGTCCCTTGTTGGCCGGCCCAACCTTGGTTTCCCCTGTTTAATTAACTTATCGTTGACCCACCGTTTCGTTTTGAGCCTGACACTAACATGCTCTCTTCTCCTTTCAGAATTGTCCACCCAGCTTGGAACAAGATTTCCCTGTTGGTCGCGAAATTACTCGCCAATCCTTCTTAATCAAGGGAACACCGGCATCAGCGGTGGATGCAACGCTCGCATCTATTTCAGACGCTACATTAGCTCAATATTCTAAACCTATTAGGCTGTGGTGGTATTTTTATAAGCAGACACATATCAGTTGCTTCTCTGCTCCAGTTTCGATGCTTTTGGAATTTTTATCTTTTTCTCTGCCTATTATTGGCTTGTATTCTACTCTAAATACTGCTCGGCCATCTCTCTTCTTTCCTCAGATGAGGTAGGCTCTCACCTGCTAGTGAAACGTTTTTTCAAGGGGGTTGCGGCATTGAAACCACAACGTCCAATATGATTTTATTTGGGATCCATCCCCGGTCATTGCTCATTTAGCAACCTTGTATCCTTATGTTAATCTTTCACTCGATCTTATCTCTAGAAAATTAGTAACTCTTCTTGCTCTTACGACTGCTCAGAGAATGCAAACTCTGGTAGCTATTCGGTTTTCTAACATTTTCATCTCGGATTCGTTATTTATCAAGATTCCGGCTAGGCTTAAGACCTCTGGAATTGTTACATCCCAGTCTTTACTTACATTTAAGCCTATTTGGAAAAACCAGATCTTTAGTATTTTTACTTTGACCAAGTTTCATCTTAAGGTCACTCATGTACTCCGACACAAGGATTGTGTTTCTTTCTTCTTTTCTTTTCGTTCTTCTTATAGTTCCGGGTCTTCCCAGTCATTAGGTCGTCAAAACAGAACTGGAAGCAGCTGGTGTCGATATTTCTATTTCTTCGTCTCATTCTACTCGTCATGCTCCGGCATCTCTTGCGGCCAGCAAGGTTGTGAGTTTAGACGTGATTCGTCGTACTTCGGGTTGGACTAGATCCTTTCAGTCTTCGCTCGCTTTTATAATCGACCAATAATTAAGGATCCGTCCTTTCAGTCTACTATCCTTAATATTTCTGTAAACTTAAATATTATTCTCTTTTCTGTATTTCTGATTATTGTTCACAACAGTACAAATAATGGTTTATTATCCGTTATTCTCAACAAATCTGAGCTTTAAACATCTACATTATATCCATCCGGACGAGACGTTGCATAATTGAAGAATTGAACGAACTTACCGTGAAGTTCGATTACAATTATGCTGTCTCGTCCGGATGGACAATCCCACCCTCCCTTTCCCTTTATTCAGATTTGTTAGCTTTAAAAGTATGAAGAGTCGTGGACGTGCATGCTCGGCTGGGGGTGAGCGTGATAGCATTGCTTTTGATTTTGCAATGCTTTAAAATTGCCAGTTGAGGATAGCGCAGCGGAACGCTACTACATTATATCCATCCGGACGAGACAGCATAATTGTAATCGAACTTTACGGTAAGTTCGTTCAATTCTTCAATTATATATAATCATATATAATCCACGAAGATATAAATGCTTCTTATGTTGTATTATATATAATACTATATCTAGTTATATGTAGGGTACACTCTACTCACATATCATTATATCCGGCTTCATACATTTATATACAATTATATATAATGCTATATCTGGTTGTATGTGGGACCACTGATTGCACATGTGACCATGTATAATTAGATATGACCCCATATAAAAACATATATAATTATATATACAGGGTGTCCCAAAAAGCTCGGACACCGTTTCACTGACAAATTCTGTGGGACATTCTAAGAAGAAAATTCTTATGCAAAAATGTTGAGGCTATAATAGTTTTTGAATTATAAGCATTTAGAGTTAGCGAATCAGACCGCCTAAAGTTGGCGCGCTCAGGTGTGGTACATCGCATAGCAAGTAAAGGTGCTCTTGTGCATTGACTCAGTTTTTAGATATTGACATAATTCAAACGACAAGAAAATTACTTTGAAGCTTTGTCTTATTTATCTGTGATTGTTCAATTTGCTGTATATAAAGATTAATGCAAGCATTATGGAATATCAATAAATACGTATGCACAGCGAACTGTCAAGTTTGTCAAATGAAGTGTGTCACAAGCTAGCCCACCTTCACTTGCTATGCGATGTACCACACCTGAGCGCGCCAACTTTAGGCGGTCTGATTCGCTAACTCTAAATTCTTATAATTCAAAAACTATTACAGCCTCAACATTTTCGCATAAGAATTTTCTTCTTAGAATGTCCCACAGAATTTGTCAGTGAAACGGTGTCCGAGCTTTTTGGGACACCCTGTATACCAGATATAATTATACATATATGATTATATTTAATCATTTTTTCTCGGGTCCTCTTTTGTTTTCTCTCTTCGCTCAGTGAGGTGACAGAGGCTATTGAACATAGTGATTTTGCTCCGATAGCAAATGTATTTGCTAAGAATATATTATTTTGCTTCAATAGCAAATTAACGTGATTCTAAAGACAAATACACTCAGCAAATTTTTACTATTCTCGCAACAACAGATTTTACTCTAACAACGAATAATTCGTAAAATTAGATGATAAAATTCATATAAAATAATAAAATTTTTAGAACTTTGTCAGGTGTGAATGTTGTATCGATGTTAACATTACAAGAAGTTGCAACATAAACGATGTCTGACAAGGGGATGACCAACCCTTGACCTCTCGGATTTTGCTGACTTTTTAATATGTTATAGTACACCCCATTCACAAATACAAGGTACAGTAACTCTGTCCAATGCGCAATAGTTTATAAAATATTAATTTTAAAAAAATTTTGTGGGTATAATTTTTTTTGTGGGTATTATTATTTTTTTTCTCTTCTTAACGGAATCATCTATCAACAAACTTATGGCAGCCCTATGGGTTCCCCGTTGTCTCCTAAAGTAGCAGATATTGTAATGCAAGATCTGGAAGCAAAAGCATTAAGGACGTTGAAATTCATCCCTTCTTTTTATAGAAGATACGTTGATGATGTGGCAATGGCTGTTCCCTCTGACTCTTGCACTGACACTCTTGAAATTTTCAACTCCTTCCATCCTAAGATCCAATTTACCATGGAAGTTGATAAGAACGACAGTCTGAATTTTTTGGATGTTGTTCTGATACGCAGTAAAAATCATTTGATTTTCGATTGGTTTCATAAATCTACGTTTTCGGGGAGATATCTTAATTTTTTCTCACAGCATCCCGTCTGCCAAAAGAAGGGTACTGTTATCAGTCTGATTGATAGGGTTTTTTTGTTATTACACCCTAATTTTCACGGAAAAAATATTGAACAGGCTATCCAGATACTGTTAAATAACGGCTACCCGTTAGATTTCATATATTTAAACAATATATGTTAAGACCGTTAAGATATAAATCAATACAAAGGAAATAGCCATACGGTCCAAGCTTGGATCTTAGGCAGCTCAATATAATTATTTTCTATATGTATTAATACGCGTATTTTCCAACATATTAAACTGCGCGCCGATTATTTGTCGGACTTAAAACACAGCTATTGTTGGAACATTAGAAATTCCCTCTCCCTTCCCTAATTAAATCGATATCGATTTAATATTAAAATCACTGTAAAAACTTATTGCGAAAAATATTACCCCAGCCAGGGTTCGAACCTGGAATCTCCCGCATTCCGTTCGGGCGTCTTACCAATTCGACTACCGGGGCATGTGGTAATATTTATCGCAATAACCGGATAACAATAATTTGAACGTCTTTCTCAGGCGACGTAAATAAACAATATATGTTAAGACCGTTAAGATATAAATCAATACAAAGGAAATAGCCATACGGTCCAAGCTTGGATCTTAGGCAGCTCAATATAATTATTTTCAATATGTTGGAAAATACGCGTATTAATACATATAGAAAATAATTATATTGAGCTGCCTAAGATCCAAGCTTGGACCCCGTATGGCTATTTCCTTTGTATTGATTTATATCTTAACGGTCTTAACATATATTGTTTATTCACGTCGCCTGAGAAAGACGTTCAAATTATTGTTATCCGGTTATTGCGATAAATATTACCACATGTCCCGGTAGTCGAATTGGTAAGACGCCCGAACGGAATGCGGGAGATTCCAGGTTCGAACCCTGGCTGGGGTAATTTTTTTCGCAATAAGTTTTTACAGTGATTTTAATATTAAATCGATATCGATTTAATTAGGGAAGGGAGAGGGAATTTCTAATGTTCCAACAATGGCTGTGTTTTAAGTCCGACAAATAATCGGCGCGCAGATTAATATGTTGGAAAATACGCGTATTAATACATATAGAAAATAATTATATTGAGCTGCCTAAGATCCAAGTTTGGACCGTATGGCTATTTCCTTTGTATTGATTCATATTTAAAGTATTCCGCGAACGCCTTAAATACCTTTTCATTAGTAATATGAAAGATAAATTGAATAAAAAACAGAGTAAAACTAAGACTCCTTTTTTTCACAATCCCGTACATTCAGTTAATAACAGAACAATATAAAAACATAACTAAAGATCTGGACGTCAAACTTTCATATTATAGTCTTAATAAAATGAAAAACTTCATAAAAGTACATAAAAACACCCTCCCTGACTCATTTCGTTGCAACGTGGTATACAAAATTAATTGCATTAATTGTGATGCATCATATGTGGGCCAGACGGGAAGAAAGTTGCAGACGAGAATAAAGGAGCATCGTTCGCACATTAAAAGGAATACTAGGACTCATTCTGTTTTGACGGACCACAGATTGGAATGCAATCACTATTTCGATTGGAATGAGGTTGAGATTCTAGATCATGAACCATATTTCAATAAAAGACTAGTATCTGAAATGATAAATATCAAAAGGCAAAGATTTAAATTTGCAGACGGACACAGAGAATTTACCAGATATATATCTAAATGTTATTGAAGGTCTTCCTAAATGTTAAATTCGCTATGTTTATTGATTATTTTTGACACGTCTACGATATGTTCTTTATTCGTCCCCATATGTAACCAGTCATTTTCTCTCGAAACATTGAAGTGACAAGTACTTTCGTTTTAATCATGTACCATTGTCTTTTATAACGTGAACCTTTTGGACAACGCATTGTAAGTTACTGCATATTTTATCTTTACTGATACGCGTACGCTTTGTATTTGGCGGATGTTACTCCGAATTCTGCCACACAGGTATCCTGCACGTTACATTCTATAATGGACAAGAAGCCGTTATATTGTCATCTTTCTTTTGAATCTGAGGATACCTGGAAGTACTTCGGAAAATGCATCTGTGAACACTCAAGCGTGTGGATACAATGCGTTTAAAGTCTCCATAACACTCAAGACTACGTTGTCTCATTCTGAACCATGGCTTAACGGTACTTATTACATTTATGACTGCGTTACGTGATTTCGACCACGGCAGTAATGCGAAGTATTTATGACTGCGTTTGCGTGATATTTGTCTCGTGATATTTTATTTCGACAACGGCAGTACTGCGAAGTTTTAATTTCTGACTTAAGTGTTATTATTGTTTTTCTACGCTGAAGAGGACTCAAAAAAAGAGTCGAAACGTTCGTTTTAAACACATGTAAACTAATTAAATAAATTATAATTGCGCATCAATTACCGCGCGTTGGCTCTAAGTGCCTTTTTTTAGTATACTTTTTTCTTTTATTTTGCTATTTTAAAGTGTATATTAAAATTAATTATTAATTAATACATCACACACACCAAAAAGTTATTATTTTAAAGTTACTCGCAGATTTTCTAACTAACAACTTAAGAAAAAAATAACAATTATTTAATAAAAAATAATAAATTGCTTAAAAATTCTGCAAAATAAGGTATATTTTAAAATTAAAACTATGTATTATAAATAAGAAAACTAGAATTATAATGACACACACATACACGCGCACACGTACACACACACACATTACAAAGAAAAGTAGATTACAATTAACAAAACTATATTACATGAAAATTAATTTTCGTTGTCGAAAGTTCCAATTCGTGCACTATCAATGTTATGATCGCAATGTCTACACGTTTTTGGATGGTATTTATCATAGAAACATTTAAAACATATTACTAATTTGCACCAAGCGCATTTTATGAACGCAACTTCTTTGCATAAGCTTGGTTTGTTTTTATCATTAATATCGAAAGAATACATTATCAACATATAATATGTTTCAAATGTTTCTATGATAGAACCATCCAAAAAACGTGTAGACATTGTGACCATCATAAATTGATAGTGCACAAATTGGAACTTTCAACACCGAAAATTAATTTTCATGTAATATAGTTTTGTTAATTGTGATCTACTTTTCTTTGTAATGTGTGTGTGTGTGTGTACGTGTGCGCGTGTATGTGTGTGTCATTATAATTCTAGTTTTCTTATTTATAATACATAATTATAATATAAAAATAAACCCTATTTTGTAGAATTTTAAAACAATTTACTATTTTTTTATTAAATAATCGTTATTTTTTCTTAAGTTGTTAGTTAAAAAATCTGCGAATAACTAAAATAATAACTTTTTGGTGTGTGTGTGATGTATTACTTAATAATTAATTTTAATGTACACTTTAAAATAGCAAAATAGAAGAAAAAAAAAATAGATAAATTATACACACAAAAATTTTTAAAAATTAATATTTTATAAACTATTGCGCATTGGACAGAGTTACTGTACCTTGTATTTGTGAATGGAGTGTACTATGACATATTAAAAATTCAGCAAAATCCGAGAGGCCAAGGGTTGGTCATCTTGTGCGAGTAAATATAAAAAGTTAATGTAAATAAAAAGAATAACTAGAAGTTGTCGAATTCGTTAATTTCACTGAATCTTTATATGACGTTTGCTTCACCTTTGCAGAAGGATAAATGACGTAATTCCATCTCTTTCTAATTCACGCGCTCGTAACAATGTGCAGTGTACACGTAAGAAATGAAAACCAGTTTTGGAATCTCATATTCCGATGTTCGACCGCTCAACGTTTGGAATTCAGATAAGGATCAGCGTGACTTCACCTTTGTCGATCCTGTTTCCAAAACGTGTTTCCGAGCATCTTATTCTTATGCGGTCACTCCGTTATCACATCGCGTCCTGCGTTCACCGGTAGAGCACGTGTGCGTCACCTCGTAACGAGCGATCTCCAACTTCATTTTTCATCGTTTGTTCTTCATGAATAAATCGTGTCCATCGCGTTTCCTGCACAACCTAGCATCGTCCGCGAAATTTTTTCGTTCTTGACGGACTCATCAAAAAATTTCAGTGCGTTCGTTCGGGAGTGCAAGATAGCTCGTTGATTCGATTAAACAGCGCCAGTGGGGAATTCGCTAGAAAACGCACTCGCACGTGGCTGAGTGGAAAGTGCGGTCGAGCGTTAAACGTGTAAAATATTCGCGTTCTGCATCGAAGTCTCATACACTTCATTCAGAAAGATGACAGAGAAAAACACCTTTACGTGTACATTCGAATCGCAGCAGGAACGGAGGTACGACATGTTGCATGCTTATCGAAGATTTTCAAAGCTTCACAGATATATTATCAGTGTCTTTGACATGAAGATCAATCTCATCGTTCGAAACTTGAATCGCGCACAAAACTTTCGTTCGTTTATTCCGTGACTACAGACCTGTTTTGTGCGAATGCGGTCGTTGCGCAGGCTCGCATCGATTGCTTGCTCAGCTGATACATCTGCTGCTGCATTCCGCAGTTCTGCTCCGGTTAAAACGCGTTTTAGAAACACGTAACGACGTAACAGGCATAGTTTTCGACATCCAAGTGTAGTTATTTTTTTATGGCTCTGCAGTGTGCAAGCATCATCTCGTTATTAGTGCACTGTATACCTACTCATATCAGTAATACCCGATAATTGCATCCTCGTGGAAAACTATTTTTCACGCATGCGTTCGTCAGCTCGTGTCAAGGACTGAACTCGACACTACCATTATAATTGCAACAGTGCTCCACATTGCATTAGGATGTAGCCAACAATGCCAATATGGCATGGAATTTCTCGACACGCGCCGGTCGAGAGGTATACGAAGAAGTACAGTTGTAGATGGTGAAAAACGGACGGCATGTTTTCCAAGTAAGTGAGTCGATGTTGAATCGGTCGAGAGCACGGAGTACAGGTGCAACTCCATTTATTGTACTAAATGGAGCTTTTCGCAGAGAAAAGCCATGAGAGCTTCCTCGCCCTCGTCTGACACGAGTTCCGTATACACCAGCGCCGACGATGCACGCCGGTGCACCGACTACGAGAGGAGCCAGTTCCTCGACTTAGAGGCCATCGGGACTGCCTGGCTCCTCGGCTCGCATTCCACGAATGATAGAACAAAACGAGTACTAGAGAGATTTAAAATAGACAAGTGAGTGACAGAATGCATCCGCAATCATACGCACGGAGCTCGTTCTTCTACATTTCTACAACGTGGTCTTTCCATTCCGCTTGCAAGTGAAAGGAGTTTCCTTAGAGCTCACAAGGGACATTCAGCAACTCGAAAATTCAAATAAATCTGAAACTTTGCATAATATAATAGAGTAGTAGGACCTAATATAACGCAACATTTTTTTGTTGGGGCTAAAAAACGGTTCTAGGGAGAAGCACTGCTTCAAAAAAAATCGGTTTTTTTCTTTTGAGCCGAATAACTCCCCAACTATAAGAGATAGAAAAATGTTCCAAAATGGGAATTAAATGGTTTGAAAAGTACTTTGAAATAATGACCAAAAATATTTTAATTTTTTTTATTTTTAAAAATACCCTTACCACTAACCAATTTTTTCCAAAATTTTAAAAATTGTTTATCACCAAATAAAAGGTTATTTTTTTACAAATTCAACCATGTATGATAAAGTCATGTTATGAAAAACCATTTTCGAGAAATAATTACAAACGCCGCTGTAAACAGTCTATCCGTGTTATTCGTCCATGCGCTTGATTATTCACGCAACAAGTTCCGTTCGCTTCTTTCATAGAAGAAGATAAGTACGATAGCAAATACATTTGAAGGACATACTATATGTATATAATTATGAAAGTTTCTATCGCACAATATAAATATTATATAAAAATTTTTTTGGTCATTATTTCAAAGCACTTTTCAAACCATTTAATTTCCATTTTGGAACATTTTTCTATCTCTTATAGTTTCGGAGATATTCGGCTCGAAAGAGAAAAACCGATTTTTTTCGAAGGAGTGCTTCTCCCTTAGAACCGTTTTTTAGCCCTAACAAATAATTGTTTCGTTATTAGGTCCTACTACTCTATTATTATGCAAAGTTTCAGATTTATTTGAATTTTCAAGTTGCCGAATGTCCCTTGTCAGATATTACATTTCACAGTTTCAATTAGAACGTATTTCACGTTCAATTGGAAAAGCGAAAGTAGCTACCGTTCATTATCCCGAAGTTCTTAGATCAGCAGCGCCGACTAGGGACCGACTTCTATCACACCGTCTGCCACGTTATCACTGCCTTTTATTGCCCTTTATATGTACAATACGCGGATATTGTACAAAGGAAAGCTTGAGAGTTTCAAATTGTTGAAGCATAATGCACTTATTAAGGCTCCTGCTTACTCGCCGCTCCTGTCCTTGTTTGATGACGTCAGAAGCGAGAAATCGCATGCCCATTCTTATGCGGTATACGTTGAAGTAAAAAGATATATCCATAAAACGTAATCGTAATCGATTCAGTATATTTGTAAAATATACCGAGCACTTTTCTTTTGTTCAAATAATTAATAAATAGCTGTAAAATGAATAAAAAATGAAAAAAGACGGGTTAAAATAATTGCATATTACGTTAATTTTACGGCTATTTAGTGATCATTAAAGTCAAAGGAAAGTGTTAAATGTACTGAATCAATTACAATTTCGTTTTATGAGTATATCTTTTTATTTTAACGTATACTTACGGCAAGAATTTTTGGCATGCGATTTTTTTACTTCTGACGACATCAAACAAGGATAGAAGCGGCGAGTAGGCAGGAGTCTTAAAACAAATGAAATTCTTATTCCCAGTATCATGAAGCAGCTTTGATCCTTTACTGATGATACGATAAAGATCGACACACCTGGCAGCAAGGAGTTTCTCATACAAGGAAACTTTATATATATTTTTCTTAATATCTTATTATAGGATGTAATATTAATTTTATTGGTTATTTATATAAAATTGGATTCAAACCAAGCAGATAAAACAAGTATAAATGAACAATTTGCTTCAATATAGGAAGGTCAATGGTCATAATACGAGCAATAAGGAAATTATCTATTATTTATTCTCCGACAGTTAAAAAAACAACGTAAACGTTTCGACTGTACTAAATAAGTCTTCTTTAACACAAAAATAAAGTTAATCACATAAAAATGAGAAGGTAAGAGCAAACAATAAGGAATAAAAAGCTATCAATTAAGCGGAGTTTGCATAATATAGAAAAGAACGAAAAATATAAATTAAAAAATTAAAATAAACAAATACAAGGTCGATAAGAGGCAATGACAAAGGTCAGAAATATTGTCACGTGTATAAAGACTGAAATATTTAACCCTCCGTCAGAGCAATCTGGGTTTTTTAAAGGCCCCCGCACAATCAAAAATATTAAGGAACAGATATTATTATAGCGATTAGGAAAATAAATTACATATATTAATGAATTTTATATGTTAATATTGAACTGTTTTTTATTCCCTGTTCCCTGTTCTCTCTTCCCTTTATTGTGCGAAGCCCTATTGACATATAAAATTCATTAACATATATGTAATTCATTTTCCTAATCGCTAATATATGTTCCTTGTTCCTTATATTTTTGATTGTGCGGAGGCTTTAAGGCACAAGCGAAATTTCTTTCTTGAATTTCTTCGTGGAGAGAATAAGATGGTGCCTGGTACCCCCTCCTAAAAAAGTTTATGGTAGAGGGTTTTCGCTGTCGCGGTGACGCCGATCCCCGCGTGTTCGAACGACCCGATACAAAGATAAACCTGTGCCCTGAACGACTCGGATTACTGACGGTGTTAGTGTTTACCAACGTAAGTAAATATTTTTTTCGTTCTTTCACTATTTTTTAATAGTTTTTGCTAATTAAAGCACTTTTATTAATAATAGAGCATTACTTACAAAATGGCGGAGAGAAACGCCGAACAAATACAATAGGTACTTTTTGCGTGAGCCATGATAGATGTTAAATAAACGCGAAAGATGCACATTTTGTTTTGCAAAGGATGATAAGATAACTATGTACGTTGTGCGAATTGCGAGAGACTCGCATGCGAGGAGCATTGCATTCATTACTGCCGTGATTGTACGCCGTAATATTTTATTTTTTATATATAATTTTCTTCTATATTTGTAATATTTTATATAAATATCAATTTTTTACAATAAAAATTTATTTTTAAGCAAAAGAAAGAAACTTTATTTTCTTTGTATTTAGTACACGAATAAACTCTAAAATTTCACCATTTTCATTTGTTAAAGTAACGGAGTTATTTGGAGCCGATCCAAATAAGACTACGGGTCACTTCGACCAACGAAAAAGTGGTATATTATTTTGAAAATATTGGTTAAGAACGACATCTACATCGACAAATATCTTGCTGTTGCCGACACTGCTGATTGAGTTAATCGTCGATTAAAGTTAATCGACGTTGGTCGAAGTGACCCCTACATTCTTTTGAAAGATCATAGTCTGAAGTACAAAACCCTGCAATCATTTTTCTTAATATTCATTTGTTGCAAAGTTATAAATTTTTAAACAAATTTTCATTCTTTCCTTATTTGTGTGCAAATTTTGCTTTGTACAAACAATTGGGTTTAATATTCGGCTTTAAACCTATTGGATATTGTAGTATTGGATGTGTAAAGATGTTGACAAGAACTCAAAATTTTTTTGGATTTTTAGAAAGCCTAGAACATATAAATAATTTAAAAGGCCCAATTTGCTGACGGAGGGTTAAAACATTGGGCTTTAAATCACAAATAGAAAAATGTAGTAAATTGAGTTGATGATTAAAAAAGATGTTTATAACTTATTTTTCGTTTGAAAGCGAAAATACGTTGTAAAAATGTATAGTCCAGATAAATGTAAAGTCCAGTGTGTAGAAGACATAGACTGGGAAATAAAGTAGTTAAAAATATAGTTAGATACAGAAACAAAGTAAGATATATGTGTCTAACATCTTGTTGTTGTAGCTTCTTATTCATATCAAGTTGTTTGGATGACAGAATTTTCCTCAAACTAACAATAAGTACAAACGGCCAGTAATCGCCGCAATGATATTTGTCCTCATTAAAGCAAGTGATTTATTCGTATTTGTTCGGTTCGCTATCTTGGTCACGATTCGGTTTAAGACATCTAAATATACAAGAAGATGGTAGAGAGAGAAAACTTACTAATTGTATGTATTTAATATTAAATTTTACTATCTTTAAATGCTTATTCTTTAGCTCTCACGTATAGAAATAAAAACTAAACAAAGAGATAAAAAACACAATTCAATTTTTCGAATCTTCGTCACGTATTCCTTATCAAAGGTTAAAGATCTCAAATCTCGATCTTAGAACTCGAAGAAAACAATGATTTTGCATTTCAGCAATGATTTTGCAACATGAAAGATATTGGTAAACTCTGTCAATAAAATATCGATAAGAGATAATGGTAATCTGCATAATGGCAATTTTGATATTATATCGGTTTAACGTGAATTTAATAGCAAAATTCCATATTAAAATGTATAGATAAATCCTATATTTTCATTGGACACTACATCGGATAACCTACACTAGGAAAAATGTCTTTGTTGGGGGATTGAACCAAAATTTTGTTGTAATCGACAAAATAATTTGGTTAAAATATCCCGAACAAAAACTGTGTTAGGTTGCTGTAAACAATATCTTTGTTGACTACATTTTGGTTCTTAGAAAAACGGAATGCTTTATTATAACAACCACAAAGCTTCAACTTATATATGATTTGTGGTGTATAGATAACAAAAGCGTTGGTAACCGTAAAATTGGCGTTATTGCAATAAGAACTTTTATATAATCTAAATTAAACCCAAGTATTTTTTTGTTCGTAAAATACATTATCTATATACTCGGTTACCTAGTTTTATATTTATTTAATTATTGATCAGTCATTCAATAATAAGATATCATTAACTAATACAAAGGACGGTTCAAATTATTGTTATCCTGTTATTGCGATAAATATTACCACATGCCCCGGTAGTCGAATTGGTAGACGCCCGAACGGAATGTCGGGAGATTCCCAGGTTCGAACCCTGGCTGGGGTAATATTTTTCCGCATAAGTTTTTACAGTGATTTTAATATTAAATCGATATCGATTTAATTAGGGAAGGGAGAGGGAATTTCTAATGTTCCAACAATAGCTGTGTTTTAAGTCCGACAAATAATCGGCGCGCAGTTTAATATGTTGGAAAATACGCGTATTAATACATATAGAGAATAATTATATTAAGCTGCCTAAGATCCAAGCTTGGACCGTATGGCTATTTCATTTGTATTGATTAATAGCAAAATTCTATTAAAATGTATAGATAAATCCTATATTTTCATTGGACACTACATCGGATAACCTATACAATAAATTATACAATGTCCAGTAAAAAATTATATTATATCCATATACAGGATGTCTTATTTGAAACAGTACTACGGTCGAATAACTCATAAAGGAGGAAATTGATGAAAAAATGTTTCAGATAAAAGTTGTAGGGCTCGAAGGGGGAATAAACGATCTTATTATAGATTTTTGGTCCGGGGCTCGTGTTGGCCCAGTATAAGGCTCAAGTCAAATTTAAATAAAAACCTCTATTTTTATTGTATCATCTTTTTCTACTAATTAATTTGAACTTTTGTCTAAAACATTTTTTATTTGCCTAATATTTTTAAGATATTCGAGGAGAACTTGGTACAATATTTAGCACATACAAAACTTTTTCATTATTTAGCTTACGATATCTCGATAATTGTTTGTCGGAGAGAAAAGTGGTATAGGACTTTTTGACTTGATTTGGTCTCAAGAATATGCTGTTGCAATAGTACCCCAACTTTTTTAAATACTTGTGTATACATCTCCTTATAGGACTTTATGTATTTTCCCTCCGTCCAACAAGCAATTATCGAGATATCATAAGCTAAATATTGAAAAAGTTACCAAGTTCTTTTTAAATAGGTATCTTAAAAAATATTAGGCAAATAAACAAATGTTTCAGACAAAAGTTATTCAAATTAATTAATAGAAAACAATAAGTTTCTATATTTTAAAATTTTGATTTGGGCCCTACTGGGCCCAAGATGGGCCCGGACCAAAAATCTAATAAGACCAAAGATCTAATAAAATCTCTCTATTGGCTCCTTTCGAGCCCTACAATTTTCACCTAAAACATTTCTTCATCAACTCCCTCCTTTATGAGTTATTCGACCGTACTCTTTCAAATGGGACACCCTGTATATATATTGGCATATTAATCAATAATCATCATTATATCAGACGCGAAGATAATCTTTCCACTGATAACGGCAATAAAACAATACATTTTAAAAATACATTTTGTATAAAATAAGGAAAAAACAACAAATAATGCGAGTATCTAGTAAATACAAATAACAAATAAAATTTTATCCAGTTTATATAAAAGTTTTGATCGAGAAGAATACCCGTTTCTGCATATAACGCAAGCTCAATTAACGACAAAAATTTGAAAACATCTCTAATAATCTAAAAATCTGAAAAATCATCTGAAAAAAAGATGCAGCAAGCTTTTTTATCGATAGAATACATTCATCGCTTTCCCCTACCTACCTGAGACTTTTGCAATGTAGACTCAATCTTCAATGTAGCTGAAACACAGATTGCTCGGTCGACGAGTCTTAAAACCAATTCCACCTAATTGCTAATTTATTGCAATTCTGAAGAAAACTTTCCGAACATACCAGATACAAACTCGCGATCACTCGTTAGATAGCGAGTTAAATAATTGTTACTATTGCAAAGAGCAGGACGTCCGTGCAAAGATCTGTCCGCTCGCAGTTGCACTCGTTGACTGACAGTTGGCAATCGTTAGGTCCTCTAGCACTTATACTCGTTATCTAACATGGCCGCGCGCGCAAACGTGAGGTGACGCATATCACGAGTGAAATTAATTAATCGTTGAACTTGCTTATTAAGATCGTCATGTTTTGAATTTATCTCAAAAAATGATGAATGTGTTACACATTTAAATTACATTGTGTGCGTATATTAATGTTCGAATGATTAAAACATTAAACTATTTTTGCATGCAAAAGCGTTCTTTATAATATATGTATGTATATCTTCAACAGATGATTCATAAGGATACATTCTCGCTTAGAATTTGTCTAGAAACAGATTTGTCTAGTCTAGAAACATAAAACACACAAAATACGTTTTATTCCTCTTTACAAAATTACAATGCAATATAATGCCTGACTCGACGTCACTTGCTCTTGATTCACATATATGGGCAATTCCACTTCATATTAAACGAGAAATGACCTCGTATTTTTTAAATTAATCAAGTTTTTTAAATATAAAATATACATAAAATAAGATATATATTTTTTGTTTAAAATAATTTTTGCAAAAGTTACAAGCAATACAATTTTTGTGACAAATGAATTAACTTTAAAAATTAATATATCTGGTTATATATATTGTAGAGAAATCTTCAAAAATGCATTTTAAAACTAAGGAGACAATTGATTTAAAAAATAGTTTATATATATTATATATGTATAAGTCACAAGAAATTGCAAATTCAAATTGTTATAAGCAATTGAAATGTTTAATTATTTTTTTCACCAAAAAGTACACTTTTTAAAAATTTTAAATAATGCTATTTTATTCTTTATTTTATTCTTAAAGTACACATATTTTTAACACGATGAGATACATTAACTTTGCCAGTGTATAAATAATCAAATTAAATTTCTTAATCGACGAAGCTGGCACTCCTGACGGTCACAATCGTCAGGATACTATAAGTAGACCGAGAATCCGATCCTTCTATCGAAACGCTTAAATTAAGCACCTTAAATTAAGATGGAAAAATTCCCTCTCCCTTCCCTAATTAAATCGATATCGATTTAATATTAAAATCACTGTAAAAACTTATTGTGAAAAATATTACCCCAGCCAGGGTTCGAACCTGGAATCTCCCGCATTCCGTTCGGGCGTCTTAACCAATTCGACTACCAGGGCATGTGGTAATATTTATCGCAATAGCACATCTAAACAATCATAAGATGGAACACCGATATTTACGTCGACGGTGAATATTCAAACACGATGAGATACATTAACTTTGCCAGTGTATAAATAATCAAATTAAATTTCTTAATCGACGAAGCTGGCACTCCTGACGGTCACAATCGTCAGGATACTATAAGTAGACCGAGAATCCGATCCTTCTATCGAAACGCTTAAATTTAAGCACCTTAAATTAAGATGGAAAAATTCCCTCTCCCTTCCCTAATTAAATCGATATCGATTTAATATTAAAATCACTGTAAAAACTTATTGCGAAAAATATTACCCCAGCCAGGGTTCGAACCTGGAATCTCCCGCATTCCGTTCGGGCGTCTTAACCAATTCGACTACCAGGGCATGTGGTAATATTTATCGCAATAGCACATCTAAACAATCATAAGATGGAACACCGATATTTACGTCGACGGTGAATATTCAAACACGATGAGATACATTAACTTTGCCAGTGTATAAATGCCAGTGTACATATTTTTAATTTTATGCAGAAACAATAAAGTCTATTTTTTATATCTTTTTAATAACTGAGGCGCTGCGGCGCCGCGCCGTGCTCGCGTCTCTGGCTCGATCGACAAGTAACGCGGTGCATCGATTTCTTTAGAAATCTTTTGTAGGAAGAATGTACAGTATGAATGACACACATAATTTATAATGTTGAATATAATCAACATTATACAACCACATTTTTGTTATAAATATTACATTTTAAAAAATGTGATGTATTTTTGGTAAAGTAAATTGTTACTTTACTGTATAATTTGACCGTTAATTTTCCTTTCCGAATTGTTGGGATTTTCCGTAACGGATGTTATGCTCTAATCTTTCTTATCGGGAATTTTCTATAGGCCCAGATTTTTGGCGCTCTACGGCAAGCCTCTCGGCCTGTAAGTGACATCAGTTGTTTGTAAGATTGTGTTTATTTTAGTATGCTTTTGCACTTGAAGCAGGTAACACGTCTGTCTTACCTTTTCATCTTCTGTATGTGGAGTTCAACAAAATTGCAATTTTAGCAACGTAAGTATATGTAGTATAGGAACTGTGTGTAATGTAAATATAGTGTACAATCTTATCTAATAGTGTACAATCTTAGTGTACAAACATAATTATAAGTCGACTAAAGTTTTATCTTTGTAAAGTTTTTAAGCTGCACTGTTGTAACACGTCGTAGGCGTTTCTGATCTCGGATCTTACCTATAACATTTCAATTTGAAAGAATTGAAGCACGTACTGTATAATGCTTTATAACTTTATAACTTTTTTCATCCATGTTTGGATTCTAGCTGCTAAGATTTTGTTGCTGAAAATATTACGTTGAAATAAGCGAATCTATAAAAATCGTTGCAATAAGGGATTTTTATTTGACTACCAACTGTAAATTAAGTGTTATGTTCTAACACCCAGGTACGGTTTTACAAGCGGGGCAGTGTCGCGCCAACGTCGGCTGTCGACTGCCGACTGTCGGCTGTAACGTCGTGCCGATGTCGGCCCAATATCCAAATGATAAGATCGGCCCAATGTTCGGTTGTCAGTATCGGGCCGATACTGGTCAGCAGCATCGGCCCAGTACTAGTTGTAACGTCGCGCCGATGTCGGCATAATATCCAAATGATAAGATCGGCCCAATGCTACGTGTGCCAGTATCGAGCCGACACAGGTTTCCGACATTCACCCGACATAAAAAAAAAATTATATCCGTAATATCAATTTCGAAATTTTATTACAATTTTTAAACTGAATTTGTTTCTTAAGATGCAGCCTATAATGATTCCATCTGAAAAATTAACTTTTTGTAATTAATTAAATATTTGAAAAAAACACTTACCTTGGTGGGACTCGAACTCGGGACCTCTGGATCGTGAGCCAACTGCCTTACGTGGTAGACTACTTCTTAATTTGATGTATGTGTTATAAATTGTCTACATATGTCATAGTCAGCACAAATATGTAATATTTTAAAAATTATTTTAACAAACAAATTCAGTAAAAAGAAGTAATAAAATTTTGAATTGGATATACAAATATAATTTTTTTTTAAATGTCGGGTGAATGTCGGAAACCAGTGTCGGCCTCGACGTAGCACGTAGCATTGAGCCGATCATATGTATAATTTAATATCACCAAAAGTTATTACTCATTTCTAGCGTCACTGAATGACAGTGGCTACGTTCCGATATTCACTCTGCCAATACTGCAAATCTGTAGTATACGTAATATAAACTGTAGCAGTGAATATTGGAACGCAGCCACTGTCGTTATCCAGCATTAACGAGTTACAGAACAGGCCTACTGAGGCTTAATTCTGTAACTTTTAACGACAGTGTCGTTATCATTATGTTGTCATTGCACAGATATAACATATAATAAAAAAGCAGTGCACATAAAAAAGCTGACCGCATAACGACAACGACACGACGCCGCGCCGTGATCGGATAGTGACAATCGGTTGTCGCGGTATTGCCAACGTTAGCCCGTGAGTCGACATGAAGCTGCTCGGCCAAGAGTCGGCTAAAGTCTCTTGGGCCGACGTCGCGCCGCGATCGGATAGTGACGGTCTGTTGCCATGACGTAGCCGACGTTGGCCCGTAAGTCAACATCGGGCTGCTCGGCCAAGAGTCGACTAAACTTTCTTGGGCCGACGTCGCGCCGCGGTCGGATACTGACGGTCGGTTGCCATGACGTAGCCGACGTCAGCCCGTGAGTCGACATCGGGCTGCTCGGCCAAAAGTCGACTAAACTCCCTTGGGCCGACGTCGCGCCGCGATCGGATAGTGACGGTCGGTTGCCATGATGTAGCCGACGTTGGCCCGTGAGTCACCATCGGGCTGCTCGGCCAAGAGTCGACTAAACTCCCTTGGGCCGACGTCGCGCCGCGATCGGATAGTGACGGTCGGTTGCCATGACGTAGCCGACGTTGGCCCATGAGTCGACATCGGGCTGCTCGGCCAAGAGTCGACTGAACTCCCTTGGGCCAACGTCGCGCCGCGATCGGATAGTGACGGTCGATTGCCATGACGTAGCCGACGTCAGCCCGTGAGTCGACATCGGGCTGCTCGGCCAAGAGTCGACTAAACTCCCTTGGGCCGACGTCGCGCCGCGATCGGATAGTGACGGTCGGTTTCCATGACGTAGCCGACGTTGGCCCATGAGTCGACATCGGGCTGCTCGGCCAAGAGTCGACTGAACTCCCTTGGGCCAACGTCGCGCCGCGATCGGATAGTGACGGTCGGTTGCCATGACGTAGCCGACGTCAGCCCGTGAGTCGACATCGGGCTGCTCGGCCAAGAGTCGACTAAACTCCCTTGGGCCGACGTCGCGCCGCGATCGGATAGTGACGGTCGGTTGCCATGATGTAGCCGACGTTGGCCCGTGAGTCACCAACGGGCTGCTCGGCCAAGAGTCGACTAAACTTTCTTGGGCCGACGTCGCGCCGCGATCGGATAGTGACGGTCGGTTGCCATGACGTAGCCGACGTTGGCACGTGAGTTGGGCCGACGTCGTACCACGATCGAATAACGACAGTCGGTTTGCCGTGGTATCGCCAATGTCGGCCCGACGTAGGGACGTCGGACAACAGTCGGCAAACCTTACCTGGGCAGTCTCAAAATTCTAAGCGATTAACACTACGCATTAGCATTTGAACAACGTTTATATCCTTCAATATGTAAATGAACTTACACGTGTATGCATATACCAATCGTTCTACCGAACGTTAATGTTTGGAGCTCTTTTAATATTAAAGCTAGAAAATAGCTAAAAGAATAAATTAACATAAATCTAAAATATTGATCTATATCTTGACAAATCATGTATTTTATGTACTATTTACATTACACAATACCTACTATAATATACATACATACGTTGCTAAAATTGCAATTTTGTTAAACTCCACACACAGAAGATACAAAAATAATAGCGTGACAGACGAGTTACCTGCTTCAAATGCGAAAGTATACTGAAATAAACACAATCTTACAAAAACAGCTGAGGTCACCTGCAGGCTAAAGACCGAGAGGCTTGCCGTAGAGCGCCAAAAATCTGAGCCCATAGGAATTTTCCGATAAGAAAAATTAGATTACAACATAACATCCGTTAGAAAAATCCCAGCAATTCAAAACAAAAGGGAAAATTAACGATCAAATTATACAGCACAGTAACAATTTACTTTACCAAAAATGCTGCCCAATTTTTTAAAAATGTAAATGTTGATTATACTAAACATTATAAATTATGTTTCTCATACTGTTTAATTCTTCCTAGACAACAGATTTCCGAAGAAATCGATGCGCGCTATTTGATCGAGCCAGAGACGCGAGCACGACGCGGCGCCTCAATCATTAAAAATATATTTAAAAAATATAATCCATCATTTCTCTCCATAAAAAAATATATGCACTTTCAGAATAACATAAAAAATAAAATAGCATTACCTACTTAGAAATTTTTTTAATGTACTTAATTTTTGGTAAAGAAGTAATTAACCATTTTAATTGCTTATAACAATTAGAATTTGCAATTTTTTGTAAACTACTTTTTTAAGAAATTGTCTTCTTGGCTTTAAAATGCATTTTTAAAGATATTTCTGCGATAAATATAATCATCAGAGATATTAATTTGTAAAATCGTAAATTGTATTGCTTATACTTCTGTAAAAAATATTTCAAACAAACAAAAAAATACGTATCTACTTATTTTATGTATATTTCACAAATAAAAAAAGTTTAATTGATTTAAAAAATACGCAATCATTTCTCGTTCGATTTGACGTGCAATTGCCTATATGTATTTTCTAACATTTGAAAAATATAATAATAACACAAATATGAAAATATATTTTATTATCCCCAATAGAATAACATAATTAACCAATATTTTGACTTAGATCGACAAATATTTTCATTAATTTTCTCAACTTTCTTTTCGGATAATTTTATTGAAAATTTTTGTATCTTTATATATAGCATTATATTAACACTATTATACATATATAACATTAAAAATACGCCCATATCAGCCTATTGTTATGTCAAATGTTAGCTAAATTAATTTAGTTATATGTATAGTATGCTTGGTTTGAGTACACTAAATTATATAATCTAGCTTTTAGATTTATTTTTAGATTTATGACAATTTGCGAATAAAAGTTGTTCTGTTTAAAAAGATCTGTATAATAACATAATCGAAAGTTTTAAATTATTTTTTAAATGTTTTTGATGATAGCTTTATCTTTTTATGGTATAATAAAAATTACAGTTTTGTAAGGTATACAACTATCAAAAACCACACTTTATTGCACATTATTGAATTTGTCATAAAATATCTTACAAAACTGTAATAAAACAGATATATTATTCCATTAAAAAATAAAACTGTCATTAAAAACATTTAAAAAAAAACTTGAAACTTTATTAAATAAATAACTGAGTACATATACTTTTAAACTAAACACACCGTATATTTTTAGTTGCGCGGGAATATTAATATTAACAATCTTATGAAAATATCAAAGTTCTAACAGTCTCAAAGTTCTAAGCGATTAACACTACACATTAGCATTTGAACAACGTTTATAAGTATCCTTCAATATGTAAATGGACGTACACATGTGTATGCATACCGATCGTTCTACCGATCATTAATTTTTATAGCTCTTTTAATATTAAAGCTAGAAAATAGCTAAAATAATAAATTAACATAAATCTAAATAATTGATCTATATTTTGACAAATCATGTATTTTATGTACTATAAGACATTGAAACCTAATTCTACTTGCAAATCATGCAAGCATTAGAAAGGTAGTCAATCCAGTATATTGAAGAATACTGTTAATGCAGTGATGATGAATCAATATCAATGACATTAAATCATAATAAGATTATTCACGTAGCTATTAATGTTGTTATTAATGTCTTTGCAACGACAGCTGCACAATGAACAAAGGCGTTGCTAGTCCAAGAGCCGGCTGCACAAAACCCTCCCTCATCGAACATCCGGCTGAATTTTATTCGAATCAATAGCTTCTTTAGTGGTTAACCCTGTGCCGGGTTTTATATGCCCTGAAACCTGACCGAAGTGTTAAAAAAAAGGCCACTTCCGGTATGACTTTTTGAGATGAAACCCCCTTAAAGAACATCCGGCTGAAACTTGTGCCAATCGATTCAGGAGGTCAAGCACTGATAAAAAAATATGCTGCTACCCCCCACCTTGACAGGAACCATGGCAGCAAACCTTAAACGTGACATATTTTCGTACCGTACCTCCCTCACAGAATATCCGATTTTTTTTTGTTTTAAAATGTAGCTCGAACATTCCTGAACATAAAGAAACAATGCTGCCATCGCTGACCTTGACCAAAAATTTTTGTGCTACCCGTAAGTCGCGCGACTTTTGGCTGCCAATTTGTAACGGGTCAATACTTCCCTCGCAGAACATACGGGTAATGTCTTGCCAGGTATTTAAATAGAAAATAAGACAATCTTTGACAAGAACGATTTTAAGAACCGACTATGAATACCGCCCATACTAGCGCGAAAATTCCTATCAAATATTTTGTGGCAAAAATAATTTGTGATAAACAAGCTGCGCGTACATTTTGATGACGTATTTCTAGTCCAAATACGAGGTTACGTAAAATTAGAGTTACGAGCAATCCAAATAATTTGATTACTAGTCTTGGGCCCCAAAATGAGTTGCTTAACTGTATATTTTTCTCCCAAAGTTATATTAATTTTTTATATCCTACTTTTAAGATTTTAAATACAAAAAAATAAGAATAAAAGATTAAATAAAAAAAACGTGAACGTTATATGAACTTACCTTGTTTCATTCCACACCTCTACCAATGTACGCGCAGCTTGTTTATCACAAATTATTTTTGCCACAAAATATTTGATAGGAATTTTCGCGCTAGTATGGGCGGTATTCATAGTCGGTTCTTAAAATCGTTCTTGTCGAAGATTGTCTTATTTTCTATTTAAATACCTGGCAAGACATTACCCGTATGTTCTGCGAGGGAAGTATTGACCCGTTACAAATTGGCAGCCAGAAGTCGCGCGACTTACGGGTAGCACAAAAATTTTTGGTCAAGGTCAGCGATGGCAGCATTGTTTCTTTATGTTCAGGAATGTTTGAACTACATTTTAAAACAAAAAAAATCGGATGTTCTATGAGGGAAGTATTGACCCGTTACAAATTGGCAGCCAAAAGTCGCGCGACTTACGGGTGGCACAAAAATTTTTGGTCAAGGCCAGCGATGGCAGCATTGTTTTTTTATGCTCAGAAATGTTCAAGCTACATTTTAAAACAAAAAAAAATCGGATGTTCTGTGAGGGAGGTACGGTACGAAAATATGTCACGTTTAAGGGTTGCTGCCATGGTTCCTGTCAAGGTGGGAGGTGGCAGCATATTTTTTTATCAAAGTGCTTGACATCCTGAATCGATTGGCACAAGTTTCAGCCGGATGTTCTTTAAGGGGGTTTCATCTCAAAAAGTCATACCGGAAGTGGCCTTTTTTTTAACACTTCGGTCAAGTTTCAGGGCATATAAAACCCGGCACAGGGTTAACCACTAAAAAAGCTTTCGATTCGAATAAAATTCAGCCGGATGTTCGATGAGGGAGGGTTTTGTGCAGCCGGCTCTCCTACTATGCGAGAAAGGGGCAACAATAAAATCGATTTGACGTCGGAAAGCCTTTCTTAAACCTCGGTTGTTGCACCCCTTTTTTCGAACACATTTGTCACACTGGGGTCAAGCAGCATACTTTTCAAAAACTAGCAGTTTAAGTAGATCGCAAAAAAATCTAGAAGTTTAAACATTGTAGAATGTGTTCTCATTATAAAAAATTAAAAAATTAGCGTAGATATCGTTTAATCGACCCAACTGGCCAAGTTTATTTAAAGAACGCTACGTTTTGACCGTAGATTTCGGTTCTTTTCAAGCGTATGGATACACAAATTATTGATTAGTTAGACATAATGCCCAAACTACGCCACATCTAAAAAAAATTTGTGCGTCGAGAGCCAAAGAATTAAAATATAAGAATATAAGTTGGAACGACATATTCGACAATCGAACGACTAACGAATATGTCGTTCCAACTTATATTCTTATATTTTAATTCTTTGGATTTCGACGCACAAATTATTTTTTAGATGTGGCGTAGTTTGGGCATTATGTCTAACTAATCAATAATTTGTGTATCCATACGCTTGAAAAGGACCGAAATCTACGGTCAAAACGTAGCGTTTTTAAAATAAATTTGGCCAGTTGGGTCGATTAAACGATATACTTACGCTAATTTTTTGAATTATTTACTGGCGATTTAAATTCTTATTTGGCTGTATAAAAAATTAACTTTTTTAGTGGCATCATGTTCAAAAAAATTCTAAAAGAAATGTAAGTTCTGGAAAAACATGGGGTTCTTTGGACCCCTAGTGACAACCGAGGGTTAAGATTTGATAAATTAAAATTTCTACGCCGTGGAAAAATAACAAAGTTATTAAAAACCATTATCACGGCGATAACTCCGTGTTTATGAAAGTGATTACTTTGATATGTTTCAAGTACTGCCTTTATCAATATATTATTATTCTTTTCCAGATCACGATTTCGCGTACAACATGTAATCATAATTGGCGCCGTCGTAGCCGCGTTGATAATTGCCATAATCATCGGTCTGATCGCATACACACGTAGCATCACGTCGGATTCGCGAAATGATGAATTTCTAATGCCGCCCGATCCAGAAAGCTTCCAGCCACCATCGTGGAGTAAACTGAGAACTTTCAAACGCGGTGCTGTTTGCGCGGACGGAGCACCATGCGCTGTTATCGGCAAGTATGTGTGCCAAAGTGTATATAATTTTTTTTTTTAATTCGCCGGAATAGTCGACATACTCGATAAATACGCTTGATTCGCCGGGTCTTTTCAGATCAATCCTGGAACGTAACGGATCGGCGGTGGATGCCGCGTTGGCTGCGCTAATATGCAACGGACTCGTGAACATGCAAAGTCTAGGCCTCGGCGGTGGACTTATGATGACGATTTACCAAAGATCCACGCGCCAGGCCTTCGTTCTCAATGCAAGAGACCGCGCACCTCTGGCGGCGAATTCTACGATGTACGATGGCAAATCCGCAAATGCATCTTCATTCGGTAGGTAAATCTCGACAAATTTTTTATGATAAACCAACGTCTCAATCGTCTTCTCGTATGAAAGAGTATTTAATGTCAAAGGATTTTAATCGGCAGGCGCACTGGCGGTCGCCGTGCCCGGTGAACTGGCTGGTTACTGGGAAGCTCATCAACAATTCGGTAAATTGCCATGGGCGGATTTGTTCAAACCGAGCATCGAGCTCTGCGAAAAGGGCTACGTCCTGACATTAGTGCAACATGACGGCTTTGCGTATAATAAGAAAAACATTTATAATGATCCAACTCTAAGGTATTAAGATTATGAAATGTAAAAAGAACCATGCATAATGAATGATGTTATATTTACGCCGCGGCGCGCGGCGGCGGTGCGTGTACACGAACTATCATCTCGTCATCAATCTTTCAGAGAACTGTTTGTCGATCCCGCGACTAACGAATTCCGTAAACCAGGCTCCATTATTAAACCCCACGCGCTTTGTCAGACGCTGCGGATTATCGCCGAGAAAAATGCGACTGAATTTTATAACGGTACGATTGGACAACTTCTCGTTAATGATTTGCAGGAACAAGGAGGAATCATAACGATGAAAGATCTTAACGAGTACAGGTAATCAGATAATTGTCAACTGCGTCACGAAGAGAACTCCTTCTTAAATATAGAGGAAAGTCCCCTATTATGAGATAGGTTTCTAATATGAGATAACAGGGTTTCTTTTGAACTATTAGGTCCTATCTGGGCCTATTAGTTTAAAAGAAACCCTGTTATCTCATATTAGGAACCTATCTCATAATAGGGGACATTACTCTACATACATATATATATATATATATATATATCCTTTGAGAGTACAACAGTGTGTTAACAGTGTGTCAAGTTTTGATTGTTCTTTTCTGTTTCGATCATATTACAACCTATCATCATTGGCCAAATTCCACTTGAATTTTCTCGCGGAAAATTACACTATTTTTAGACCACCCAACCTGAAAGTACTCATCACCTGTTGCCGGAGTAGAGATGTACGAATTATTCGAATTCGAATTTTTATGATTCGAAACTATTCGAAAATTTCGAATCTAGATGTTTCAAATACGAATCATACCTATATATTGTAAATTTTATAAAATCATATTTTCTGTTAAGAAACAAAAGTACGGTCATGTTGATAGGTGCATTCAGTGAGTGCATTCAGTATTACAACCGCTCACCGAGTGGCTAATCGTAAGTAGCAGTCAAAAAGCTTACTTCTAATCTTTGACGTGCCCTGTGACCTTATCAAATTGTAAGTAAAAGTTTAATGCGTAAAAAAATAGTGAGCTGACTATTAGTAATAAAATAAACTATATTATTTTATTTTAATTTCTATGTATGTAATTAGATAATGTTATTGGATACTATACCTATTAGAGTATTTTAATAATTTATTTATGATTTTTAATTGTTTCAGTTACTGCAACATTAAATAAAATATATTTTATTAGTTTTATATTAAATGTTTTTTGTGTGTGTGCTTTAAAAAGAATTTATATTATATAATTAAAATATTATTTTTCCACATTAAAATATTCTCTTATTATCTACGTGTTAAAATTCAATCTAATAATAATTATATTGTTAATTAAAAATTATATTTCAACGATTCGATTCGCTTTGATTCGAATAAAATTTTTTCGATTTAATTCGAATTTAAAAGAGAAAATAAAATTCGATTCGATTCGATATAAAAATCCTTGATTCATACATATTTATGCCGGAAAAAACAAAATTATTTTAATTTCATTGATGATAGCTCAAAGCGTCAAAGCAGAGCCAAGACATCCGATTTATAATTATTATCTTATTAATAATTAAAAATTGTTATAACATTACCTTACGCATTATTAACCGCGTTGTACTCTCAAAGCCAACTTTTTACTTGTTAATTTTATTATCAAGAATCCTTAGTTATTTATTCATTTATATATATCCTTGTTATCTTTGCCTAGAGTTTCGTGGGATCAACCGTTACAGACGAATCTTTCGGGCGGGATAAAACTCTTGACCACAGGACTACCCGGTGGTGGTGCTATTCTCTCGTTTATTCTCAACGTTTTTGACGATTACGGCTTCACGCCGGCCAGCATAGCTGATTTTAACGCGACAATCCTCACATATCATAGAATGATAGAAACGTTCAAATATGCGTTTGCGTTAAGGACAAATCTGGGCGACGGAGCTTTCATCGATATGACCGAGGTAAATATATCAAATTCTTCTTCCTTTTCAATCTTGCTGGGTTTCTTTCAATCCCAGTAATTGTGCAGTATTTTAATCCTTTTGAAGATAACCAGAAACTTGACGTCGAAGAGCTTCGCGCGCGCGATACGAGAGAAAATAGATGATACGAAAACGTCGCAGGATCCACGGCACTATGGTTCTCCTATCTATGCTAATGTCGAAGACCACGGTACCGCGCACGTGTCAGTGCTGGCACCGAATGGCGATGCGGTATCGGCTACCAGCACCATAAACTATTAGTAAGTGAACTTTTCCACCTAAAGTTGCATCATTTGCAAATGCAAATCGTTAAAATATTCTTTCCGTCTGACGTCTGATTTTGCAGTTTTGGAAGCGGAGTAGTTAGCAGAAAAACCGGCATTTTGTTAAATAACGGCATGGACGACTTCAGCATTCCGTTGCGGTTCAATTACTTCGGTGTGCCGCCAAGCCCCAACAATTATATCGCACCTAAAAAGCAACCATTGTCCTCGATGGTGCCTTCCGTTCTGGTCGATCGGCACGGTGACGTCAAGATGGTCATGGGTGCCGCCGGTGGTACAAAAATTACGACAGCAGTGTCGCAAGTCAGTAATACCTTAAATATCTAATAGCCCGCATAAAAGTTTCTATTTAGATGAGATTAATAAATCAATGGATAATTCTCACGAATAAAGCCTGTGTACGCTTTTCAGGTGACTGCGAAGATACTTTGGATGGGGCAGACAGTCAAGGAGGCGGTGGACTCGGCAAGGATACATCATCAGCTTTTCCCGCCGAAGCTGTCTTACGAGTACGGGATCCCTAAGCAAGTGGTCGACGGCCTGAAACATTTGGGACACGCCGCAAAACGCTATAGGGTTCGCGGCAGCGTAGCCTGCGTCGTACTCTATGAAAATTCCACAATTTTCGCGAACGCCGATTACCGCAAAGGCGGCGACGTCTATGGAATCGATTGATTCACGTGCGTGAGTCACCTTGTCGATCCAGCCGTCACCTTACGGCATAAATCCTTCCGTGAAGGATAATTCACTTTGTTCAAACAGCGCCGAACGTTCCCTCATGATTATCATAACACCGATAAACGCGATCGATCTTGTCACTGTAAACGCCAATATTATCGTTCAATACAACTTTTTCATTATCTCGCTCACTGATTGCATATTTTATCCCTGCATCGCTCTTCCTTCCAACGATATTCACGTTATCTCGGATTTATTATCTTTCCTTCAACCTTTGTGATATTTATTTATTTATGCCAAACAGATAACAATGTAAGAACATGGAAACTGGCGAATTTTTTTTTTACTCGTGCAATTGATGTGTAGAGAAAAGTCCCCTATTATGAGATAGGTTCCTAATATGAGATAACAGGGTTTCTTTTAAACTAATAGGCCCAGATAGGACCTAATAGTTTAAAAGAAACCCTGTTATCTCATATTAGGAACCTATCTCATAATAGGGGACTTTCCTCTACATATTTAATTCGAATTTTCAGCGCAGTTGTTCGACGCTTCGCGGACGTGACTATTGAACGTGATTATTGAAAACCTCTAGCCTTGCTGTGCTTTTTATAGGCGTAAAGCCTTGATGCCGGCAATGCCACGATTTATTTCCCGTTTTAAATTACTCCGTATCACGCATCGGATGATTCCATCTGATTTTCAATCGTCGCACATCCCGGACTAGTCTTTACAAAATTGTCCAACAAATTTTTCTGTTATGGTTTTTGTTCCTTACTAATCTTTTTACTCAATAAAAATGAATTTTGATAATATACCAGGTGATACACCGTCTTGTTGACTGATGACGACTAAAAGGAAATTATTTCTCGTATTCTTGGTACGTCACTGCGCATCCCTCCTTCTTCTAGTCTTCCAGCTTTGGGGTCATGGAGCTTTCTACAACGCCAAGGCGGCGCTTTGGGAGCGTCGTGCAAATATAAGGCATTGCATTAGCGATTCCCCTACTACAGGCTCAATGAAACCTGTTTCCGAAGCCGTCCAGGAGGATTCTCGGCTAGTCGCGCCAGTTCGAGAACAGACTGAGGACCGATTTAATGCTGACAAATCGAAATAACGGCACCACGTATCCGCGTCCAATTTCCTTTCGTCTGATCGTCGCTGTCCTTCGAATTTGATCGACGATATTCTTTGTACGGCATTTTTATAAACGCCAAAAGTGAGAAGGAAAAAGAAAGAAGGAACCGTGGTCGGACTTTGTCATCTCTGCTGACTTAGCGAAGATAGCGCGTTCTACAAGCTATAATTAAACGTTACCTTGTGTCGGCGAGAGCAGTGCGTATGAGAACGAGCACGTATTTTGCGCCTACTTGAGATAACCCGTCGTCCGTATCAATGCTCGGCCTTGAAAATAAAACTGCGCCGTGAACGAAAGAGGAATTCGATTATTTGAGTATACAAAAACGATATGACAGATTCGCTGGCGCAACATTTAATTACAACACTTGAGGAACGGCGCTATATGAGAACGTCGAATAATCGAATATAAAACATCTGTTTTTGCATAGTTAATTAATATCGGTGATGTTTGCTTGAATAAATATTAGTATACATTCTCTCGCTGCAAAAACACACACGGCCGCGAATTGCGGACTCTGAAAACTTTTTCGTAAATAGCAAATGTTGGAATACGATATCAAGGAAATATTATATTTATCAATTTTACTGCCTTCATCGCGACGTTTTTCACGATTCGACGTATTGTTATCGACTCGCCAACGTCGAGAGGAAAATTCCTCGTAAATTCCTGCCAAATGAAATTCAGCTGTGAAATAATGAAGGAGGCTGTAAGGATAACGCAAAATGATAAAGATAGCATGAAATTTATAATAGAAGTTTCTTTACAAATAACGGTTGCATGTAATTTTTTTCAGATTTTTTCACCAGCCCATTTTTGCGTTAATTAATATCAAAATTCGACATTTTTTCGAGTTTCTCATAAGGGACCCTTATGAGAAACCCGATTCTCCATATCTATTTTCAATAAAAACATATATTTAAAATATTAAGAAGCAAATGAATTTATGTATAATATGTGAAGTATACTATGTTGAAAGTACGTACTAAAGTTCGAGCCATTTCACCACATAGTTTATTTGCAATACTAAAAAATGTAAGTCAAGATATAATATTTCTGTCATCAGAGCTGTGTGATGGAGAAAACTTGACAACGCTGTTCGAGATCGCGGGAAGATTCTGACATAAAATGTAACCTAATATGTAACCCAAAATGTAACTGAGAGTCTATTCTGTCAATCAATTGTAGTTCTACCAACTTCGGTTTTTCATTTCTACACCGTTGCCAAGTCATTATTTGTAGTAATAATAAAATTTGTTTAATAAATATATAAATTTATATGTGACTTTTACATAAATAAACATTAATATTCTTTGCATTTTAAATGCATTTTATTCCATATTTTATCAAAATTTTAGATTAATGTTGTTTCAAATATAATTATTTTAGATTGGCAGCACTCCATATTTTCATTGTATTAAAGTGCTACCCCCTCACTGCCCACCTCAGCCTTACAGCCTCCTTAACCCTACACAGGTCATGTCATTTATTTTACCCTCTACGCGGGTCATGTGGGGTTTATTGACCCCCACACTTTTTCTAGTGTAAAGTGCTTTCTATAAGCAATAATATTATTTAAATATACATAAATCTCTTCGTTTTTTAACAACGGAGAAAATGGTGTACATTAAAGTCAATTTTAGGAATAGGAAATTGGTGAAAAAAATGGTTAAAGAAATGCAATTGGTGAAAGTGTCGAGAAAATGCAAAAATGCCTTTTGCTGGGGCGCCATATGGCCCCCATATGACCCGTGTAGGGTTAATAGTTGCAGGACTCGTCACTGCGATCGCGCGATCAAGAGCAAGGTGATTAAAAAATATTATAAAATTGTTTAATCTAGAAATGTCGTCGGTGACGCCGTCTGTCTTTCACGCTTCGGTAGCTTCGCCTCGCCGCTCGCGTCGACATCGTACGACACAGAAGCAAGCTCGATTGATTGCGCGTGTGTTAATGCGTGATATCGGCTTTCCTCCGCAACAGCACCGCGTCACGCGCGTCGGTGATATCCATAACCCGCTCGGTGAATGTAACAACAAAATATGTCCCGAGTTGTTTACGTCCCCGTTACGAGCGTCTCGCCGCGCCTCCGCAAGGTAGATTGCAAGTGTCACGTACGTCTTACTCGCGAACGATCAGAATACAATCTGACACGCGCTTTTCCTACCGGCAACGCGCACGTTAAGATTCCTTAAATACTTGTATAGCCAATCCGTTTCTATTTTTTTTTTTTTTTTGTTCTTTTCTATCCTCTCATTCTCGCAAATTTTTCAAACTTGATGCAACGGCGTGGCTGCATGATTCCTCAACGTTTCCTCGAATATCCGATGAGATAAGAAGAAATATCTCGCTTTAATTTTAAACTGTCTTTGAAAACCAAGCGCGCTCTACTAAACACAGCGTATTATTGTGGGGTCGCATTGCGGCCGGCGCGGCGCTGAAAATACACGCTCTATAGAACTCGCGGAAGGCAATGCACTTGGGCGTCTGACTTACGTGTTGGAATTTTCTAGGTCGCGTCGAAGGTATAGATTAGCCACGTGAATAATGACTACTGGGTGCAACGGGAACAAAGATCTGCGTACGAAGAGTACCATAGAAAATCTTGCAATAAAATTAAATTACCTACAACTCTCTGAATAGCCGCAATCATGCTTGAAATGACAACGTTGTGTCTGACGACTTCTCGCTCACGTTAAATTATTTTATCTAAATCTTTAATATAATATCCAGTTCATACAGATAACAATATCTAATATATATAGAAATTATCTGGCTCGTATTGATACGCCGATCTAATAAAATACGCATATATAATAAGTTAGAATTAAGGGTGATTTCGACCAAGCTCCGAATGTCGTAATTGATTAATTCAACCGGCAGAGTCGTGAAAAAGCAAAATTATCTACATATATACGATACTTCTAGTTATATAAATCGTCGTCCTTTGTCCAATATCCGGCTCTTATTTACCTTGTTATTAACTATCTTGAGAGTGCTTTTTTTGCTTCTATTAATGATTCTATATAACCGTATCAACAAAATGGTTAATAAATAGGTATTACTTGATAAATTGGTTGCCAATTAAGTTAACCCTCCACCTGTAAACGTTTCTTTGCACCCTCGTGTAACGTGGGTCTGTCACATCCAACGCTACTCTCCCCACTTTAAAAGTATTTTTAATAATCTGAAAAAATTCATGAAACATCTGTCCACATTGTAGTTGACAACTCTATAGTCATTTTGACAAACATCGTTTATTTAATATTTTATTTTTAATAAATAAGAATAAAAGGAAAAGGTGGGTGTCTTTAAAAAATTTTAATTTCTTTCTATGCAGAAGAAAAAATCCTTTTAAGGTTTTTTACTTCAAAAGTAAGTGTTCAAGAAAAAAATAAGCCGTATTGTCAAAATTCCATTTTTTGACAATAACTGAATAGAGAAACAATTATTCGTCAAAATCTTTTAAAGGGACGTTGTTTTCAAAGGGACCAAAAACAACATTTATCATATACATATAATGGCAAAATTATTACTTACAGAAAAAGGCTCCGTCGAGTGTAAACGTCTGAGATGTCCACGCGAGATTGGACCTGCTCGGCATTTGGAGGTTTGATCTTCTGTACCGGCTCTGGGCCTTTGAGTCTCCTCTTTCACTTACTGTTTTTAGGCTGCATGCTGCTATCCAAAACATGCTTCAGCACTGTCAGCATCATTCTGTCTTCGTTGCACATCGAATATCAAACGAAGATAAAGCGATATTGTAAACGTGTTTCGGACCGCAGCCAGAAGGGGTGTCAGACTGCGGCAGGCTTACCAGTTTTAAAGTTACGCAAGCAGGTGTTATTTACTCATTTTAACTCGGATGCCGTAGACCCACACGCACAGTATAACCAGTATGGGCACTCCGTCAATTGTTTCTGTTTTGCGCCGATCCGATCTGCGACCCGACATTGGGTTGGGTGGGATCAATCAGAGGATTTTTGTATGCGTAGTAGTGCAACGTCAGTGTGACGTCACCGGACCCGCAAGTGATTTTCGTATATCTGAGGTGAAATATCGGAAAACTTTGTGAAATTAGTGTAACATGAAGAGACGCTAAGTGATTTTGTACATGTATTTCTACCTATATAGGCCATTCGCAATAAGAGTGAATAATGTACAGGAAAACCAAGGCCCATTTAACTGTTGATACGCCGTTGGCCCACCCATAATAATGGCGGAGAATCGAAAACCAATAGATCAAAGGTGCCGACAGAGAGTGCCCATACTGGTAATACTGTAGAACCCACATACAGGAGGAGGGTTGATAGAGATTTGGTCACAGTCGCCCTCTAAAATTTTTGAGAAATTACAACTAAATACGTACATTCGCAGACATCAACGATGCTTCCAGACAACGACTACCCAACGATACGACGATACGATGCCCTCACTTTGCTTGCAGGCAGCTTCATCTGTCCGCGGATTATTTCGTCCTTGAAAACGTTCAACACTCCGCTCGCAGAGGTTCTGAAAATAAAAATTCAGAAACATATTCTTATGTCGTTTTCGAGTGAATGCTCTTAGATTGCTCTGAGGGCAAATCATATGTTCGAGTGGCAATCACGGGCAACTCTCAAACATATTTCGGATCTACTCTGTTTGAATAAAAAATCAATTCAATTTCTGAAAAATTACAAAAATACATGTTTTACGAACTCATATGACCATAGAATTAACTCCTTTTATCCATTAACAATTTTGAATGTAAAAGATTTGTCTTTACTCTATAGTATAAAACCGTAAACGTAACAAAATAACGTGCAATCGCATATTGCACTCGAACATGATTTGACCGAAGAGCGATCACGGAGCAATTGTAGGGCGAATCTCGAGCATTCACTCGAAAACGACATTACTGATATGTTTCCACGAGCGCATGATATGCGTAACATTGTCGTAACGTTGCGCCATAAACTTTGTTTATTTTGTTTGCCTCGCGATTTGTTTATTTCTCTCTGCGCAGCTGATATAGATAACCCAAGTTTGTAGGAGTTGCATAATTTTATGAAAAGCCAGGTCGAAATGGAACTTCTCGATACGTTATCGGTGCCGTGAAGGCCACGCGCGCATCTCGACGCGCAGATACCTACTACGCAGTTGCGCGAACTTACGCGAACTTGCGCGAGAGAAGAAATTTTTGAAAATTTTTCTTACTTTTCTTCCTACGCGGAATTAACGCGGAAAGAAAAACATTACATATTATTTACACCGAGCCATCGAGGGACCGTCGCCGGCGAAAAAGTAACCGGGCCTGGTGTACGCCGCGCCGGCGACATCGTATGAAGTGCGCATGCACGGCCCGTGCGAACGGGCCACCGTATATAAACTCGGGTCGGCAAACGCCGCGCGACCAGTATCGAATCGATCCTCCAGGTCGAGCCGTTACAGAAGCGTACTATTTCGTGCAATTTGCGTCGCGCCGCGACTTCCTTTCTACAAGCGACCCCGAGAAATTGAATCTCGTGAACTATGTCCGAGGCGCACGTCGACGAGTACGAGCACTTTAACTACGACTACGACAAGCACATCTTCACCGCACACGGCGGCAAACAAAGGAGCAAACGCGAGGCCGTCGCGCACACAAACCACTTCGACCCGAGCGGCCATTCTAGAAAGATCCTCACCAAGCTGATGAACACCGAGCACAACAAACGGGAGCAGACGAGCAAGAGCAAGGCGTAGAGGTGAGATGGCTCGCTCCGAGTCGATTCTACTTGAATGTTCGTGCTTGATTGTCAATACATAATCCGGTGTAATCAATTCGCGATCGCTTTTATTCGATCCCGAACAAGAATTACGCGATTTCTTTACCTTTATTTCGCAGCGAGATTCGAGCACATTCGTTTACTTCACGTCGAAGGTTGCTATGCGTGAAGTTAGTTGAGCATCTTTTTATCTTGAATTTGAATATCTTAAATTAACATATCTCGATCATATTCGTATGTAGCAGCCTTCAGGACGTTACAGAAATTACAAATAATTTTGTAATTTTTGTCTCCGATTAATTTCGATAAATAAAATTTGTTAACTTGACAGATTATTTTTAATCGTTCTACATATGTAAGTAGTATTTTATTAATTTTTATGTTTTAAATATTTTGCGTTGTATATTCGGAAAGATGAATAACAATGGAAGAGTCAGCAAAATGATCGCGTTCAGTCCATCTTTTTATTTCTTATCGCGTTCGCTTTTATTCCCAAGCGAGAATGACGCGATATTTTTTCATCACGCAGCGAAACTCGAGTACACTCATGTTCACTTCACGCTGAAAGCTGCTATGCGTGAAGTTAGCTGAGTATCTTTTTATCTTGATTTTGAATATCTTAAACGCAAGTATCTCGATCGTATTCGCGTGTAGCAACCTTCAAGACAATACAAAAATTACAAATAATTTGTAATTTTCGTTTCCGATTTGATAAATTAAAATTCGTTAACTTGACAGAAATTATTCTCAATTGACAGTATTTTATTAGTTTCTAAATATGTTCCATTGTATGTTCGGAAAAATAGATATAGATAACAATGGAAAGAACCAAAAGCGCTCGGTCGCGCTCGTTCGCGTCAATTCATCTTACCACGTCCGATCGCTCGGCTTCCAAATTCGCTTCGCGAGTCGAATCAGACGACGCCCTGTCTTTCCGTTGCGAATTAACGTGAAAAGCAAGCGTCGCGCCAGCGTACTGCGTCTTAAACTTTCGCTATCGGCACCGACTATCTTTACGCGCGGTGACTCACACGACACCACACGCGCGAGTTTACTTATCTTTCTCTCGGTTGCGCAACGCGCAGTATTCCCATTTCGCGATATTCCGCGGTGATAGCCTTTCGGAAAACACATTGAACGATGCGCCTCGCGTCCTTTCTGATTCTCGTCCCCTGCATTACTTACTCCAATTTTCATTGCAGATTACGGACGTTCCTATCTTCGCAGCCGGCGTCATCAAGTTGGATCTCATCTCACAGGACTTACCTCCCACCTAAGGCGACCGGAATAAAAAAATATATATATCTTTTTTTTTACTATCGAGAATGCATTTAGTCGTAGATTCTCACCTAACATAAGGTCGGCACGGTAGCTCGTGCTCCATTGTCGTCATTTATTATGTCGAAAGCACGCGGACGATCACGTTATTTATGAGAGTGCAAAATAACGTATGTCGCACTTTGACTACTGCTTACTACTTCGCGTGAACTTTGAGTTCGCATGACATTTTCCTTTTTTTTTTCTTTTTTCCTCTTTACGTAGGATAATGTGGTGTGATAGTACTATATTAATTTTTGCTATTGCGAATTTGTTGATAAGTTATGATCGATTGAACTTCTGCCTCTGTACGATCATGAAAAATTTATGATCTAATAAACGATAGATGAATCGTTAATTGAAGCCTTTTTATATATGTCGCAACGATAAGCGATCGTCGTTGAAAGGTGCAGCGATCGAACGATAAACTTCTGCTATCGGTTCCTCAGCAATCAGTATAACGAGCGACACATGTATTGCGGCATATTGTAAAAAACATACCTATAAAGAAGGCTAAACTGATCAATTCAAATTAACTTGAGAATACACGATGTTGATGTTCAGTCGAAACAAATCGCTCGCGTATTGTGATCGATGATACATTATTGGTTTAGAATTGCGTGATATATTCCTCAAGTTTTCCGCGCGAGAAAATAATACATTATCTTGTATTGACATAAACGTCATGATATCATATCAAAATACTGTGAAATAAAAATACTGTGAAATAAAAATTTCTAGTTAACAAAAATATACTTTTGCTTAAGCCCGTTCTACAATAAGTCGTATATTGTTTGTCGTCTGTCAGATCTTAATACGACAACCATTCTACGATTGAATATACATTGGACATAAATAATATATGTAACTTCAGTACTTTATTCTAATTTATTATTAATTTGGACTCACATTATACACCAATTAGAATACTTTCACGAAGAAGTCAGCAATAATATTCGTGATGCAAATCAGGTAGGTATAAGGCGAAGGTTGTAAACTCTTGTCGTTAGTCAAAAAAGACTATTTGACCATCTTTTGTTGCAAAATTCGATTTGCGACAACTTTATACGACATAATGTAGAATGGACCTTAATGCGCATTCTCCGTTTCCTTTCTTTTCTTATCTCTTATTCTCCTTATTTATACCATCTTAGTTTGATCACTTATTTTACATTATCCATATCTAGATAAGTAAGATTATGTAACGATAAGCTAACTAAGCACAAATGCAGTATGTGTTTCAAAATTATAATGTGGCATAAAACCGAATGCTATACTTTTAAATAGTTAAAGATCTTTATATCGACACTATATTGTTTATTTGCTACTCAACGACATAACCCTAGCGAAAAAGTATATTCAAAAGTATAGAAAAATTTGTGTATCTTGCATATTCAGTCTATGTAATATTTTGGCTTTATCCGTATACAGAGATTCAATATAGGTATATTCAGTCATGTGTATTCCGCATACACAGTATAATATTGAATCTCTATATACGGATAAAGCCAAAATACTATACAGACTGAATATACAAAAAATTCTGTACACTTATTGAATATCCATTTTCTCTAGGGTCACTCCCATCCAAGTAGTAACCGCGCCTGACGTTGCTTGATTGTTTTGATCGAATGGGCTAGCGATGATCCTCTGGCTCTGATACTTCCTTCTTGCTTGTACTCGTATATAACACATCTTTATAGTGTTCAAAAAGCTTGTAATATCAACCGGCAAATATTAAAAACAATGCAACAACAATTGATATACAAAAGGACTATTAATAATATTAATCGATATTAACTAATTAATTAATATTAATTAATATATAATAATAATATCTATATATTAATGTAAGATTTGTGATATATTCAACACAATAGATATAATATAATATTAATATAATAACGTTAAAAATAATAGAACGCCTAAAGGCGCTGCCTTATAGACACAAGGAGGTGAAGATTTTAACGTTTCCAGGGGCCTATTGCACTAATATTATTAACATTAAATTGAATTTATACACCGGGTCCAGGAGTTCTAAATTTGACATACATCTATTAGTGTGTGCGACACTTTGTTTCAAAGTATTTGATGCTTATGAGACACAAAAATGACTTTTAGTAAGAAATGGCGAGCAGATAGGTTGTGCTAAGAAGAACACAAAATGCAAATATGTATTGTAAAATACTTAATGTTGTTCCATGGAATAGATTTTTTAATTAAAGTGATAAATAAATATGAACAATTTTGATAGGTTTCACAAAAACTTACATTGCAAATATCTATAATGACTACACCAAATTCTGCGTACACCAATTTTTAAAGAATAATATGATGTTGGTTTCTCCATACTCACTATTATTCATATATACTGGGAGGGTATAAACAACTCCCAGACTATTTTAGATATTGAACTCTGTATACAGATGTCCGGATATACAAGCAAATATACTGGGAGGTGTATAAACAACTTTGGATATTGAACTCTGTACACAAAGATGTCCGGATATACAAATCGAATATACTGAAAATTCGGGTCTCTGTATACTTAAATTCAATATACGGGTACAGAGAGAGAGAGAGAGAAGAGAGAGAGAGAGAGAGAGAGAGAGAGAGAGAGAGAGAGAGAGAGAGAGAGAGAGAGAGAGAGAAACTCTATATACGCATACATAAATTCTGTATACCTTGTATACACTTTTTCGCAAGAAAACTCAAAAATTGTCACTTTAATTTTAATTGTTTGCCAAAGATTGGTGATAAAATTCTATGTACTGAATAAAGAGCCAATATAGCTATATATAACTTCTATTCCTCTACAATTAGTTATTATAACCAAAATTGCATTTATAAATAACATTACAAAATTTTAATGATTTAAAACATTTAAACTCATTTTTTTAGTTACGTCACTGTTGCAACAAATGAGCAATATATGTTAACATACAGTATGTATTATATTATTATATTAAGCTCCGTCTTATTAAAGAATTTTGCAGACATGCATTGATTCTTGGCCTGCACTAACTTTGATTTCTGGCAATATTTTTGATACTGATAAAAATAAATTTAAACCGCTACAAATATTTTTTTTGCTGAATATTTAATATATTAGATGATTAATATATCCTCTCATTGATCTTCCAATATATAATATATACAGAATGTCCTATAGACCTTCCGTGATTGCCTACCTGTACGGGGATTCTCTAACTTTAACTCGACAATTTTTGCTATCGTTTAGAGAATATTCTCTTCAACGCTGTGAGTTGTAATTGATTGAAACCAGCTGAATATCGCGTTAGCGATCCGAAAATTATTGTTCAGAAATACAAAACTGATTTGCGATTGGTTCTCGCAACTTACGCATTGCGCGAAATACGCTCCATGTAAAACCAGGCTGAGAGTGATAATAGGCGATTTTTGGCGTGACTCTGATATAAGCAACCAAGGTATACCAAACTGCACCAGAACCAATAGCAATCACCTATAGCAACTTTAGTATATGTACCAAACCATACCAAACAATCGCCAAAAATCGCCTAATAAAACGTACTTTGATCTCGTAATTTGTTACTCTCTCTCTCTCTCTCTCTCATTGTTCATCGGGATCAAGTGCGTCGCGGCGAAACTCTCTAATGATTGTGTCGATTAATTATCGACAGGAAAAAGGAAAATACAATAGCAATGTTTTATTTACGCATCAGGATAAGCTGTGATTATATAAAAAAAGAAAGAAAAAATAACGGGAAACAGAACCGAGAACAGGATATGTGTATTCCTAGAAAGTCTGATTTTGTAAACTATTCTACGAGGTAAACACTTGTGTATTATAATATGCGGATATGCGATATACAATTTGATATGATATATGATATGATCTATGACGTTTGTTTATTACTATGTAAAGTGACAGACTTCGAAATTAAACATTAATTACTGTTAATCGCGGCGTTTTGAATTTACTCTTTTTCTTTTCTTTTGCCTAGAGAGGATCATGAGAAAGTGAGAGAATGCCAAACGCTGCGAGAGTGCAGATACAATGGACATCCAAATTTTACGAAACGTGAAAAAACATTTGTATTTTCTCATCTCTAAACTCCTCAGACCGTGTTAATATTTAAACAAAATAATTTACACGTCACTCACAGAGCTAACGCGATAAAAAAATAAGTTAACATTCGTTGAAACAACATTATAAATTTATGTCTAACAACAATTTTTTTGTGCTTGCACTCGCGAATCTCTTGCCGACGTGATACTCGATTTTCTCACACAGAATTTCTTGCTATAAGACACAAAGGGGAGTTTACTTCTTGCGGAAAATACTGGGCATGCTAGGCGATTCAGTTTTCTGTTGAAAAATCTTGCTCATCTTCTAGCGCATATCCTCGACACCTTGGCAGACATTTACCGTCGCCATCGATAGGGAAAGCCCGGAGCTCGTCGAGTGTCCTGGAGTGAAGATAATTTTTCACACTGAAATTTATACATATAACGATATATCAATACGTATATAAAAAGTACAAGATTATAAAAATGACAAAGAAAGAAATAAAATGAAAAAAGATATAAAAAATATGTTAAAAATATTAAGAAATTTACCTTGAAGTATTTATCATGATCGTCTATCAAAGCTATGAGTACGAGTAGCGCGAGGCTTCTAACTACACTAGTTCGTACAACAGGGTCCTTATCCTCCAATAACATCTGCTGCAACATTCACAGCATCAGCGAGTTTCTAACGGCAGCTGATATTGATATGTAGGAGCAACATTCAACAGCTAGTAATCTTCTCTCTGGGTACTTGTGTTGACTTTGCTCCGTTAAATCGTTAGAATTTCTTCCGTTTCCAGCAGCTCTTCAGCGAGCTTCGCCATTACGACTAAACCTGATAAAAAAAAAAGAAAGTGACATTTAGTAACAGGTACATTCAGTAAGCAAAACATATTTTTTAATTATAAATGTATTTTATACATTGCGATATGCAGTACAAAAGTAACAACAAACGCGACTCCTCTTTTCAAAAAGAATAAATCTTATTGTATTTAAATCTATTAATCTAAATCAATAAACTATATTTTTTTTTACTAACCAGCCAATATCATCTGTCACTCGTTCTCTTGCGGTCTCTTTTCATAAACGACGGTTAATAATGGTGATGGTGGTGGTGGTGATTGTTATATTTTACCGGCTCAACAGGAAGCGCTGAGAGCACTTAATTCTAACGCAGACGGAGAATCATAAGGTGACATGTCGAGCAATTCGTCGACTACGCTCCTATACTGTTCCTTGTTTTCTGAACTCTAAACGCTGGCCACAAACACGGCTAACTAAAAACAGTACATGTTAGATAATTAACAAAAGGAGGTCCATTTACTTATTTATGGTATGCTCTTCTTTTCTTAAATAACAGAGAATGGTGTATTACCGTTTGACAAAGCTTTATAAGGATGCAAGGGGATGTTGGATCTCTTCACACTATTGAACAAACGTTCCCTTAACAATGGATGCTCAGCTTCAGGCACTTCATTCCACTGCTTGGATATCTTCACGTGCAGAGTTGTCGCCGCAAAAAATTGCACTTCGTATGACTGTAAAGATAATAGGCCTCGTTGTGTGTATAAAAGTTGTGGAACGTCCAAAATCAAATTTGTAAGGGCTGTTGCACACACAAAAACTTAAGCAGTAAGACCTAAGCAGTAAGGAAATCAACAGTATAGATTCGCTAACGCTTACGTTTATGCCTTGAGGTCTTGACTGTGATTGGCTGATTCGCTTACTGTTCAAGTTTTACTGCTTAAGATTTTTTGTGTGCCATGGTCCTTACTTGAAAATAAAACTTACTTTTGTATCATAATCAGCGTGTTGGCCTGAACTGCCATCTTCAGAAGATCCAGTCGTAGCTGATGCAGCTCCACAGCTACCGCTTTTCGCTCTACGCCGAGGTTCTTGATGCTCTGTTTCGGTTAAGCGCTTTGACATCTTATGGCTTCTCTTCTTGCGTTTGCGGCGACATAAATGAGCACCCCTGTTTCATGAGAAAAAAAATAGTATACCAATTCATAATAAATCATAAAATTTGTATAATATTAGAGTTTCAGGAATATGTACAGCTGAAGCTGCGCTTTTTGTGCTAGATCTCGTTGAAGTTGACGATTCTCTTTCGTATCTTTGAGCACATATTCTTCTGTTATGCAACGGTCCCAAGACAGATTCCAACCCTTACACAATGATAAAATATATTTATATTTCCTTAATGTGTACTTTAATATGATTTGTACAAGATTAAGTAGCTTCGCTAAAGCTATTCTAACTTACTTGAAAATGCATAAGCCGCATAAAGTATTCCACTGCTTTCCTACCTCTTTGATCTGTATTCACAATGACAGCAAGCATTTGCAAACAATTTTATAGTTAGTTTGAACTGCGAGTTTCCGTACGATGACAAAATTACTTATATATCTACTTGTACATAAGTTTATTTCTATATTTTATTGATCTATAATTTGATATAATTGTTCAAATACGACTTTAGGTTACCTCTACTTTTCCCAGATAGCAAAATGTTAGCAGGATGCGCGCAGATTGGCAGCAAATTTGATCAGAATCCCACACCAAAACCATAGCCATCTGTGTCCGCATTAAGCTCGTGTTCTGTCGACAGAGCCTGCTGACAGGCAATGTAAGCAGATTGCCAGCAAAAACCGCGCAGAGCCTGCATACATAACCTGGCAGCAGATTGGCAGCAAAAACCGAGCAGAGCCTGCGCGCACGACCTGAGAACAGATTGGCAGCAAAAACCGAGCAGACTTTGTCCATAATCAGCTGTTTATATATATATATATATGGGCTTATGAATGCGAACAGAGAGTTCCTGTTTTATAATTAAAAAATGGGCGCTGAAAAGTGCCGTTTTCTTTTCCTTCTTCAGGAAAAGATAGTATCCTTGATGTGTAAAATTTTCCTGGTGTGTATCTATAGGATCCTCCTGGTGTGTAAAATCCTCCTTGTGTTCAGTCGTGGTACTCGTGGTAGTGACGTTCGAGTCATAGCGTCATCTTCTGCTCGCTGCTCGTCGCTCCATAGATCGCGGCGAATCCTTGCGCCGCCCCACCATAGCACCGCATAAACCGCGTGGACTGCGTGTCCTGGGGCTCGATTCCTGAATTTATTCAAAAGAGAAAATGTATGCGAAAATTCTGCTCCTACAGAAAAGTTGCAAGTTAATTGGCTCTCGTATGGTTCTTAATCAATCAACTTCAACTTTTCTGTAAGAACAGAATTTTCGCGTACGTTCACTTTCAAATAAATTCAGGAATCGAGCTCTTGTTCCTGCAGTGTCCTTCCTTGGTCCTTTGAAGAGCCTCTCGCAGAGTCGCATGTATGACTGACGAATTCTGAGCGCGTCGGTCTGTCAAAATGCCCGCGGTACGACAGATTTTGTTCGATTTTTACATGCCTATTTGCCACCAGATTACTTTTACGCAGATCCTGCTCGGTTTTTGCTGCCACTCTGTTCTCAGGTCAAATGCGCGCAGACTCTGCTCGATCTTTGTCGTCAATCTGCTGCCAAGTTATATGTGCAGACTCTGCGCGGTTTCTGCTGCCAATCTGCTCACATTGCCTGTCAGCAGGCTCTGTCGCATTTCTGGCTACAGTTTGACAACATCGTCTGATAGAATTTCTGCGTGAAATTTGTTGCCTTTCTGATACCAAAAATTTAATACAGACTCTGCTCAGAATCTGCTGCTCAGGTTTGGCTATCTGGGTTGTAATCTATATCTCTTTTATTGCAAGAATACTTTTCACTAAGTTCAGAATGAAATTTGCCTTTTACACTTACCTATATTTTTGTATGTGAAATGTAGCCAGGCACAAGCAAATCTGATAAATAAATCGATAATGGTTTAAGCACGTTTCTCGTTTTGATGAACTATTTACGGGCAATTCGGACAAATGCGTTCCGAAACCACCACATATTCTACATCTCACCCCCACTCTCCGGCAGCTAAACGATATACAGTGGGTGTGTTTTGCCGAACCTCTGCTTAGCTAAGCGCACGTAAGCGGCGAGCGGTTGCTACCACTTGCTACACAAATATTTGGCTGCAGGACAGAAGCGCTGAGCCGCTGAGCAGGATACCTCAATAAGGCTAAGCGGCGCTGCAATCGAAACCGCTACCAAACGAGCGACTGCTTAGCTAGCGGAGGTTCGGCAAAACACACCCAGTTTTTTGCGTTTTTAAGCGAAACCGTGATCTAACAAACGTTTTAATTAGTATATTCGGAACTAAGAAATGATTCCGCATTGATTGACCCTGGTTTGAACCGAAAATTGTAAAGAATTCTATATTTACCCGCTAACTTAACACTAAAAATTATTTTCGTGATTACGTAAAAACTATTATCTAACAAACGTTCTAATTAGTCTAACAATCAATAACAAACGACTAACAATCGATTCGTAAAAATAAAATATCAAAAATCAAAGTTGTCCCGCTAACTTCATAATGAGCTCATTACATTGCACTGTATGTCTCGACACTTTAATATAGGAAAACTCACAGATATACACGTTAATTTAATAAATATAAAGAATAAAGGTGGATTAATATATCCTTCACGAGATCTTGTATATGTTTGCAGAATAACAGAAGAAGTATTTAATAATTATATTTACACAAATAGAACTTTAGATAAACTAATATCAAATTTTGATAACAAGAGGTTAGCATGCATGAATCACCAAAGAGCCTACAGCGTTTAGCAATATTGAATAAAGCGATTTCGCTATGGGAAATGCCAGATGTAAAAAGTAAGGTGAAAGAATTTTTTATATCGTGTGCTAGGAATTATTCAAGAGAAAGCGAAATGTTGTTGAAGTGGTGTGATCTGACAAAGAAAGTGTTGCAACAGCTAGAGCGTGATGTGTTACCTGGTATTTTATATAGAGAATTGCTTCATATCTCAAAAGAGATAGGCAGAAAGATATACAACTGGTACTGGCATATTGAACATGAGAATATGTTTCAAGATGGCAAAGTAGGACAAGCATTAGAATATGTTAAACAAATATACTGGACCCAGCAAGGTACTGTGGATGCAGTGAGGATATTGCGGTCGTCTTGGATAGGTAATGCAAACCTCAGTGTTTCTACAATATATAATATGGCGTGTAAATATGCATTAGAAGAATGTATTAATAGTTTGTGGATACAAATTCCACAAGCTATTCAGGGTAGATATTATAGGGATATATATCGTCGTTACACTCGACATATATTAGCATATTGGCAATGTTTGAGCAATGATGAGTTGGAAAATTTAATTGCGCGCTTTAAAAGGTTCTCAGCTGGAAGATTGGGGTACAATGATGCATTTAATCGTATATACAATCCCCATCATTCTATTGAGGAGAATATGTGCAGATTATCAATGTATGCAGGGTATAGTGAGGCGGTCAAATATTTTTGGAATAAATTAAATTATGAGGAAAGAGATAGAAATATAGTAAGTGGCACTCGTATTTCAATTCAGCAATATGCTCGTTACGAATATGCACATTATTATACGAAAGAGAGTTTTGTAGAGATATGTGTGTTTCTAATGAGTAAAATGGCTGTACATCATCAAGAGGAGTTATTTAATGAAAACATAATGATCAATTTAGTAGATGATTCATTTGTGGAATCCACACAGTATTGTATTGTGGAAATGCTGCTATTTACATGGCCTTGGCAAGAGTTTCTTATGCCAACATTAGATAAGATGTGGCCATATCTTGAAAATGATACCAGCACTGTGTGCGAAATTTTGCGGGCAATTACAAGTAAAATGAGTCAGGATTGTGCGCTGGGTTATGCAATAGAAGATAGTCAATATAGAAGTATACTACACCAAGCATGGAATAGGATTCCGGTAGAAATAAAACGTAAGATAGCACTAGATCGTTCACTTTTGGCCTTGATGCATGATTTATTTGATATATGGGATGTATCTAGCATTAAGTTGGTGGTTAGCACACCAGAAATGGCATCAAGGAAAAAGGAATTAATAGAGTCTGGTTCAATGAAATACGCGAAGTTAATAGAAGAAGATCAATTTAAATCATTAGATCAGTTTATAGATCAGATATTAGTATCTGAAGAAGAGAAAAAAAGTTTTAAGAAAGGAATAGACGTATTAGGGGATCTTATCAAGGGTGATCAATATCATTTGGTGGATAAGTTATTAAACTGGCAGTGCAGCTCAGATGAAGAGAAAAGACTTCTCAAAAGTAAGATGGATGATAATATAGAGTTACTTAGAGGTTTCATAATAGCTGGTAAGTATGAATTGGTGAATAAGTTTTTATCTTGGCGATTTTCTACAGGGGAAGAAAGGAAGGTTCACAAGAGGACTTTGCAGGAAGACAAATGTGTGCGTAAACACATTTACGAATTGTGGTTAGTGCAGAAAAAGGATATTAGTGCTGCACTAGAGAATTCTAACAAATTTTTGCACTGGCTTTTAGAATCAGAAGAGGAAATCAAGTTGTTTAAGCAAGACTACTTATCAAATAATGAGGAATTGGAGGCAGCGTTATGCGATACGTTTATAGAATATCATTCTTTTGAAGTGATAGAAGATTTTTTAGCCTGGTGTATGTTGCCTCAAGAGAGCTACATGCTTTAAAGTGCAAGATAGTGGAGAAGACTTTGTTCCGACAGTGTAAGAGTTACATAGAGAGAGGTTTATTAGATTATGCAGAACAATTTGTTAGATGGGCCTTTGATCAAGAAGCAAAAAGGGAAGGTTTTATTGGAGAGTTTATTATGTCGGATAATGGCATTGCATCATGTAATACTTTTATACGAGACACTAGACAAACATTAGATAGACGGTTAGACAAGTTAGAAACGTTAGACAAGTTTAATAAGTTTATAGATTTTTGGGTCAAGCCTTTGGGTCATATTGGTGAATTCAAGGGCAAATTGAGATTTTATTACCATGAAGAGAATATAGAGAATTATACGATATTTGAAAATTTATTAGATAATTTAAAGCAAAGTTTAGATGTACCGGAAGTAAGTTATGTCAGAAACGTTACTAAAAAAATGAAGATAGATGGTGAGGTATCTCACAGTAGGTAAAAAATTTGTTTACTTGAAGAGGTGAATATGAGGAAACGTCCGAGTCGTAAAGAATTAATAGAGTTTTTAGTAAATGGGCCTGTCGTTGATAGCATAGAAGACAATAGTCATAACAATTATGTAGAAGTGGAAGCAGGACAATCAGCTACAAATTTTGTTGAGAAGTTTGCTGTGTTGTTAAGTGAAACGCCAACAGTGCATATAAACAAAAATGGAAAATTTTTTTTCTCTTTCTTACTTGGCTCAGCTCTAACGCTACCACACACATCGCTGATGTCTAAGTTGTATATAAAAGACATATTGTTTCGGTTAGACTTGGAGTCTAATAGCCTAAAATTAGTGTTCATAACATATGATCAAGGTGTTTATAAGTTAAAATTCTTTGAAATCAGCACTCGTAGTAGTATTGATCCTCAGAGTGTAAGCTTTACTAATCAAGAGTTAAGTGAGATTAAGGGACATTTTGCACAAGGTATAGATAGTCAACAAGTGCAGCTGGAAGGCTATGGGTTTAACATTTGTTCAGAGAAGGGTCAAGGCTTTAAGTTAAAAGTATCACATAAGATGAATCATCAAAAATTTTTTGATATTCCAGCCAGTAATTCTGAAACTCTTTTTTCCAGTATATCTAAAACGATAGAAGGAAATTTGATACAAGATTTTGATCCGTTTATTGCTAAATTAAGTAGAGAGGATTACTCTGTTGTCAAGAAAAATGTTCGTGATATCTTTGATTCACTAAAAAGCATCTATAAGCAACATAACAAACAAACAGCTTTATCAGCAATTGTAGAGGGATATAATGGATACCTATATGGATTTTTTAGATTAAATTATAAACAACAATATAAACTTGATTGTTATGTAGAGAGAATAGAAGGGAAAGGTTGTGTGGATATGGTTCTGTTATCACGTAATAGTAATACTTCCCCTATTCCTATAATAGTTAAGGTAAAGTCTGGCTTATAGGTGCATCAGCTGCAATACAACAAATTCATAATAATAGATATACGCATGACTTAATAAATATTAGAACGGATGCTCACAAGGCTATGTTGGTCGGGATAGATTTTAATGCCCCACAACATGATGAGCTAAAAGTTAGTGAGACTCATATCAATACAGATCATATAAATATATAGTATTGCACATTTTGAAAAGTACTATTGATAATGTAGAAGTGCAGAAGATAAAAAATCATATTCATGATTTATACTATTCAAGTATAAAAAGTGGTGATCTGAATTATCTTGGTATGTCGTTATTAGGGCAGTTTATCAGTGATACAAACATTCAAGAAAAAAGGTACGTATTCAAACACAGTGGCACTATCACACAAGGTGCAGTCATGACACTGGTTTTCAAAAAAGCCGATTCTAATAAAGGGATTGTACTGAATATATCTTCAAGAGAAGATAACAAGGATAATATGTTACATGATACTGCTGTAAGATCCCCAGCAACGCAGTTACAGAGCAATGCTGTCCCAAACATGAGGGAATTGGGTATTACTACTGTAGATATTGTTAGTGTTGGACCTTGGCGAGAGTTTTATATACTTGTGTGGGATATTCGAGAGTGAGACACTTGTAGAATCAAACAATACTTTATTCTTAGAGACAGATGTTACTTGTAACGACGCTCTAGCTCAACTGAGCTCAACTGAACTTAGAGACGCCGGGACACGTCGAGACACAAAAAAAAAAAAAAAGACGCGCGTCAGCCAGCGCATGGTAACCGCAACGGCCGTTTTTTCGTGGCCAATGAGGTGTAGACCCCGTAGAAATAACTATACCGCGCATGTTTATACAGAAGCACGACTAACTGCTTCAATAGTTAGTATTGATGTGGATTCTCGGGCCAAGAATTTTCATGACTATATAGGCGGCAGTGATTTATTTATTAAGATTTTTAAGGGAATCAATGTTCAAGATAATAATATTAAAAAGTATGAAAGTACCTTCAAAAAAGTAGAATGCATCACAATAAGTAATGTTATTGAAGATCTTGATAAATACAATGCAGATGACAGAGCTGGCTATGAAACTGATATAGATAACGTATTAGAACCTCCTGTAAAAATAGTGAAACAAGAGAAATATAAATATCATTCGTCTTTGAGTGAATTATTCTCAACGCGCTTATCTACAGTCAAAGATTTAATCAATAGTGAGAGTGATATACAAGCTATAATTCAAGGTTTATTTACAGGGCAAACATACAAAGATCAGCGCATACAGGTATTTAGTGAAATAAGTTCTGGCAGTGGTAGGATTGATATAGCGTTGATTTTCCAAAGTAGCGGTGATGGTATGGTGAATGATCCGGTCATTTTTGAACTAAAATACATTACAAGGCTAGAAGATTTCTCAAGGCAACACAAAAATGTTGTTTAATCATCTATTACACAATTATCTGAATATGTTTGGACTCTAAAGAGCTCCACTGACAGCAAAAGTTCAATATGCGTATCATTAGTACTTAACAAATCCTCTACTTTAGGAAAATATGTCACTATTCATACATCGATAGATGCAGTGCCTCATACTTCATCCAGTACAGATGCAGGAGGCGAGTTAGCTAATGTTAATAATTATATTACAGCTGTCTGAACTATTATTAAATAATGAAAATAAGCCAATACCAGTGTTGAGTGAGTTGAGATCGAATGGGAAATGAGTTGAGATCGAGTCTCCAAGAGAACGTTACACCGGGTGACGAAGGCGAATTGCCACACGGCAACACGGTCCGCATTCAGTCACGATTATGGCGAACGATCGACAAGACGTGTTTAGATCGAATTATAATAAAGTTCATTCTTTTTCTTAAATCAAAGACGACCGTTTCATTGTCTCGTCAGAGACTCGACCCAACCAGGAAGAAATATACACAACATAAATTTTGGTCCTTCGAGCCGGATCCGTGTGTAGTTAATTACACAGCTAACAAAAATCGGGAAGACAATTTGTAAGGGAATTGTACGAGAGACAACGCGAAGCTTCGAGCCCCGACAGCACACGATATCCTATGGACGTCCATTGGAGTCCATTTGAAGTTCCTGGACTTCAAATGGACTCCAATGGACGTCCATAGGATATCGTGTGCTGTCGGGAAGAAAGCAATTCACAAGGGAATTGCGCGCGAAGATATCACGTCAGGACGAGCATGCGATAATCGGTTACTCCGCACGGGAAGTATTCAGCATAAGATAGTGGTAACTGTATCCTTTAGGAAACGGTATTTGTGTCACGCCGGTGACCACGTAAGTAGCACATTGAACATATTTCTCAAGGATCGGAAACATGGCGGAGGACGCGGCGTCCTTAAACAAACGCCGAGCGACCATCAAGGGTCAACTCACTCGTATTTACAATTATGTCTCTTTGTTGGCGGTAGACTTATAGCAGATGTTTCAGAATGCCAGTCGAGAGTACAAAAGGTCAAGGATTTATGGAGCGAAATTCGATGTAATACAGAGCAAAATCGAGGATATGGACGCGAGTGAAGCACAATTACAGAAACGGACTATATTTGAATCAGGTTACTATCGTACTCTAGCGGAAATTACGAAGCGAACAAACCCTCAGCAAGAGAGGTTAGTAGCGGAAAATCCTCGACAAGCAGAAGCAAATAGATGGGAAGGGATAGGTATGTCACAACAGGAAAGGGTTAAATTGTCTACGCTTGATTTACCAAAATTCGACGGTACGTATTCACAATGGTTATTATTTCGAGACACGTTTCAAGCTTTCATTGAGAATAACACGGCGCTAGAGAATATACAGAAGTTTTATTATCTAAATAAGTCATGCTTGTTGGGAAATGCCGCGCAATTATTGCAATCGTTAGAGATGTCATCGGACAATTATCAAATCGCGTGGGATTTGTTACGATCGCGTTTCGAGAATAAAAGATTATTAATACATCACCACATTCAAGGTTTATTCGAAGTAAGCCCCTTGACCAAGAAATCAGCCACGCAGTTGAGAAAATTGATAGATGATACACAGAAGCATCTCAGGGCATTGAAGACATTAGGCGAGCCGGTAGATAACTAGGATAGCCTTATTATTCACATGATTGCATCTCGATTAAATAATACTACTCGTCGGAAGTGGGAAGCTAGCTTACAAGACAATAACGTCCCGAAGTTAAAGGAGTTTATTCAATTTTTATCAAAGCAGTGCGCAATTTTGGAAACATTGCAATCTGAAAAGGCGACCATTAAGCATCAATCTTCAGTCATTCCGAATAAAAGCGTGGCGGTTTATGTTGGTCAAGGCGAATTGAAGGGTTGTATTGTTTGTCAGGGTCAGCACGCGCTTTATAGTTACACCACTTTCAAGAGTATGTCTGTTTGCGATAGGCGAAAGGAAGTTAAGCGTCATCAATTATGCTTCAATTGCCTACGAGCAGATCATATGATAAATCGATGTTTGGCGAGCGGCTGCAAGCAATGCGGTAGAAAACATAATACGTTATTGCACGAGGAAGAATTTAGACTCAAAACTGTAGCAACAAACGAAAAGGAAAAACCAGAAGCTTCCTTGACAAGGTCTAATTCCAATTTGGCGATAACTGAATCAAATCGGACAGATTCTTCAGCGACATACTCTGTAGTTTTGGCTCAATCAAAGCGTAATCAGCAAGTATTGCTTGCAACCGCTTCGGTCGTAATCTACGATAAATATTGTAAACCGCATCAATGTAGAGCCTTTCTAGACGCCGGATCGCAGACAAACATAATTACTATTAATTTATGCCGGCGACTTGAATTAGACACGCAAGAGAGTAGCATATTTTTGTCAGGGATAGGGTGCGGTCAAGTAAACACATTAGGATCCGTACACGCCGTTATACATTCAACTGTAAATGAGTAAGATCAAATTGCCTTTCTCAATAATGGATTGCATAACCAAGCCTATGCCCGCGATAAAGGTAGATAAGATATTGTTAAGAATACCCGAGAATATTAATATTGCGGACGCCTCTTTTGAAACGTCAGAAGACGTTTATATTCTGCTGGGTAGTGGCGTGTTTGGGACCTACTCTGTATCGGACAGATTAAACTGGGGCAAAACTTGCCTGTTTTACAAAAGACAAAATTGGGATGGATTATCGCAGGTTCCGCACCCACAGTTTCCAGCCAAGAAGCAACGAAGAAAACGGTCCTCAGCACAATTGTCAAGGAAACAGAGTTAAGTCAGCAACTAGAACGCTTTTGGAAATTGGAGGAATGTCTTCCCAAGGCCAATTTCTCAAAGGAAGAAGAGCAGTGCGAGAAGGATTTTAGGGATACCTATCGAAGGGATCCTTCCGGAAGATTCGTCGTTAAGTTCTCGTTTCAAGAGGACCCTAGCGTACTGGGCGATTCTAGAGAGATAGCTCTGAAGCGCTTACGTTCACTGCACAGACGACTGGAATCCAAACCAGATTTAAAGGCACAATATGTTTCCTGCCTGGAAGAATACTTATCGTTAGGACATATGGTCAAAGCAGACGAGAAGATCAATCACGCGAGCAACTACTATCATTATTTACCACATCACGCGGTGATAAAAGAGGACAGTATTACCACCCGTCTGAGAGTAGTTTTCGATGCATCCAGCAAGACGTCGTCGGGAAAATCATTAAATAACATTTTGAGGAAAGGTCCAGTGATCCAACAGGAAGGGTTTGTCATCCTCGTTTGTTTCAGAAAGCATCCCTATGTGCTAACAGGGGATGCGGAGAAAATGTACAGACAGATTTACGTCCATGAAGAGCATAGAGGTCTATTAAGGATCTTATGGATGGAGGATCCGACCGCACTAGTAGAAGAATTCGTGCTAACCATCCTTGCGTTTGGGCTGACACAAGCGCCATACTTGGCGATACGATGCCTGGAGCAACTAGGATATGAATGTCAGGTGATCTTACCGGATATCAGCAGGATAATACTCGAGGATTTTTATATAGACGACATGATTACCGGAGCAGATAATATAGACCAGCTTAAGAGAATTCAATCAAAGATCAGTGAGGTGCTTAGTTCTGGAGGTTTCAAGATGCGAAAATGGAAGTCTAACGTTAGCGAGTTGACAGGCGACGAAACTGCAGACGAGCAATCTTTAGGGGAGAGAGTCAAGACATTAGGGTTGTACTGGCAGCCATCGGATGACACATTATCGTATAAGGTGAGCATGCCGGACATGCGTCATGTAACGAAGAGAAGCATATTGTTGTTTATCGCGCAAATTTATGATCCGCTGGGTCTCATTGGCCCTGTTTGCGTACAAGCAAAAATCATTCTTCAGAGGCTATGGCAGATCAAGATTGATTGGGACGAGTCATTACCCGCTGATTTACACTCAACGTGGTTACGCTACTATGAATCTTTGTCTTCATTACAAGAGATCGTCATCCCCCGATTAATTCTGGATGTTAATTTTACAAAACTTGAAATCCATGGATTTTGCGATGCCTCAGAACAGGCTTATGGAGCATGTCTATATTTGTTATCAGACAACAATGGGAAACAAACCTATCAACTTATCTGTGCCAAATCGAAGGTGGCGCCGTTAAGAAAAGTTAGTTTGCCGAAGTTAGAGTTATGCGGAGCCGAATTGTTGGCCGGGCTAATGGAAAAAACGGTTCAAGCGTTAGATTTACCAATTCAGAAGAAATATTGCTGGTGCGACTTGACTATTGCCTTGGCCTGGATCAAGAGAGAACCATCTAGATGGAAGACGTTTGTCGCCAATAGAGTCTCAAAAATTCAGGGTTTGTCGCAAGGATCTCAATGGGGACATGTCAAATCACAAGAAAATCCAGCAGACATGTTATCAAGAGGAATTCAACCCGAAGTTCTGAAGTCGACAACTTTGGTGGAATGACGAGCCAAGGGGGTGGACCCCCTTGGCTCGTCAAGGAGGGAGAGGATTCGTATCCAACGCCACCAGAACCACCAAAAGAAATACCAAAGGAAAAATTGCGGATTACAGTATGTACAATAGTGGAACAAGAGGACCAGCTGTAGAATCGATATTCATCACTTAAGAGGCTAAAATGTGTAGTAGCTTATTGTTTACAATTTCTATATAATTGCAAGAAACCAAACGACTTGAGAACAGGATTTCTGTAGGTAATTGATCTCAAAAACGCGACGCGTGTAATCGTAAGGATCCATCAGAATCAACATTTTTTGCGAGAAATCTTAGATCTTAAACAAAAACGCCCTATCTTTGACAAGAGTAGGTTATTGTGTCTCGACCCGTTTATGGACACAGACGACATCATTCGAGTGGGTGGTCGGTTGAGGAACTCTCAGTTATCTTACGCCCAGAAATTTTTGATTTTGCTCGCATCTCATGATCATTTGACAGAATTGATAATTCGAAAAGCACATTTAAAAAATTTACATGCTGGAGCCGAAACATTATTAAGCATACTTAGAGAACAGTACTGGATAATATCTGGGCGATCTACGATTCGAAAGGTTTTACATAAATGTCTAACATGCTATCGACTTAATTGTAAAAGTCCTTTAGAGATCATGGGAGATTTACCCAAATCGCGTGTAACACCACCTTGAGCGTTTTCGAGTGTCGGTGTAGATTTTGCTGGCTCGTTTACGATTAGAATTTCTCGTAACAAAAATGCAAAGGCTTATCTTTGTTTGTTTGTATGTCTTGCCACGCGTGCAATTCATCTTGAGCTAGTGAGCGATCTAAGTACTAAGGCAATTTTAAATTCTTTAAGACGTTTTATAGCGAGAAGAGGTAAATGCGCGAACATTTATTCAGATCAGGGAACCAATTTTGTAGGAGCTAATAACGAGTTACAAGCCCTCGCGCGGTTGTTACAAAATTCGGAACACCAACGACAAGTCAATGAATTTTTAGCTGAACATTCAATAGCATTTTCTGCCCCCTTACTCACCTCATATGGGTGGGATATGGGAAGCCGGAATCAAATCGGCTAAAACGCGTTTAAAGAAGGTATTGGACGGTGTTAACCCCCCCTTTAACCTTCGAGGAACTTTATACTTTATACTTTAATTACGGAAATTGAACCTTGTCTTAATTCAAGACCTTTAACACCTATGTCAAACGATCCTTCCAATTTAACAGCCCTAACCCCAGGTCATTTTTTGATCGGGACGCCTTTGACATCTATACCTCAGTTGGATTTATCAGACGTTCCGACTAATTGGCTTACTCGTTATCAGCTTCTAATTAATCTTCAACAGCATTTCTGGTCTCGTTGGAGTGCGGAGTATCTAACTCAGCTTCGTAAGTGGAAAAAAACGATTCCAGAAGACGCTAAAATTAAGATTGATATGCTAGTAGTACTTTAAGATGACCGCTTGCCGCTACTTAAGTGGAGTCTGGGACGAATTGTCGAAGTGCACCCAGATAAGAATAGTCGAGTCCGTGTAGTTAGTGTGAAGACCGCGGACGGTATTGTAAAGCGATCCCTACCAAAAATTTGTATTCTACCCGTTTCTTAAGTTCATTATAAGATACATATAAGTTTATTATAACTTTCTATTATCTGTTCCACACTTGCGATGTCTTTCGATGATATTATCCTTTATAGTCATTAAGTTACTTTGTTGTTCACATTATTCATAGGTTAAATCGCGGCGTTTATTTTATTTATACGTTGAAATTTAATATTTCAAGGCGGGCGGAATGTTGAGTGAGTTGAGATCGAATGGGGAATGAGTTGAGATCAAGTCTCCAAGAGGGCGTTACACCGGGTGACGAAGGCGAATTGCCACACGGCAACACGGTCCGCATTCAGTTGCGATTATGGCGAACGATCGACAAGACGTGTTTAGATCGAATTATAATAAAGTTGATCCTTTTTCTTAAATCAAAGACGACCGTTTCATTGTCTCGTCAGAGACTTGACCCAACCAGGGAGAAATATACACAACAACCAGCATCATTAGATTTAAGCGACTGCTATTTAAATGATGAGTCCTATGATGGACTGATTGCATTTCTTTCAAAGCCAAGCTCGTCTGTGCGTAAAGTAAATTTATCCAATAGCGGTATAGACCAGACCTCGGCAAGAAATGCACTTCTCGGCCGATTTTCAACTGGCTCCGCCTAGCGCTGTTCCCCTTACCTCGCCGTCCCGCGCGCAGCCTACGAGTCGCTCGAGGCTCAGGACCGTAAACATATGTTTACAATAACTTTCCACGTCACCCGTGAAGTACTATTGTTGACACGTTTTTTTTTTAAGTGGTATTCCCTGTAGGCTTAATCCACTGATATTCCTTGAAATTACAGTTACAGCCGTGTTCTTCGATAAGAATCTGGCAAGAAGGAAAAAAGTGAAAATTATTATTATTTAAGTAAGATTTGAATAACTGTGATTTCCTTTGGAAAGAATCGACATGACTAACTAATTGGGAATTATTTTGATTTGGTCTTTGCAGCTTTAAATTGAGAAGCCTAAGTTGATTAGTCATGTCAGTAATGAAGACAAGTTCACAGAGAAATGTGATATCTTGCAAAATGACTATATATTCCTAAAATTTAGGATTGTTTATTTCTTGCAAGAAAAGGAGGATTTCTTTTCTTATGGCAAAAAATATTTCCAAACAATTAGCAGCACTAAGCCAACGTACTGAACAATAAAGTGGGACATCTGTGTGAATAGTATTATGTTACTCGAGAAATAATTTAAATTTTCGATGGACTAAGGAACTTTTGTCCACCTTTAATTATATTAATTATTTTTGTCACAGTCTCCATAGCTGTTGACAGTTTTACAACTTTGCCGCTTAGTGCTTCTTGATGGATTATGCAATGTACAAGGGGGATATTAATATTTCGCTGCTTTAATTGTCCGGCAAATCCTATCTTTAAACCGGTCATAGCCCTCGCGCCATCAGTTGCAATCGAAGAACATTTATTAAAATTGATGCCAAATTTTTTAAGCGATTCTTTAACTGCTACAAAAATATCAAGACCCATCGTCGTGGTATGTAAAGGGACGAAATTTAAAAGCTCCTCAACACACGAGAAATCGTCTTGTACGATTCGAGTAAAAATACTCAGTTGACTCGTGTGTCGAATATCGGTGCTCTCGTCAAGACATAACGAAAAATATGTACATGACGTCAGAAGGTTCTTTAATTTATAAAAAGTGAAAAATGTTCTTTAAGCGACGATTCTTTACCGCGTCTTATGAGGCTACATCTAATATGCAAATCGACGTTCCCGCTAGCTGTAAAAAGTTCCGAAAGTTGACCTAAATTTTCTTCATTTCTTGTTAATTTCTTTAATTATGCTTTAATTGGTTAAAAAGTCGTATACGTCATCAGTGGATTAGGCTTACAGGGGATACACTTCAAAATAAAACGCGTCAACAATAGTCCCTCACGGGTGACGTAGAAAGCTATTGTAAACATATTTTTTCTTATCATAGCAATTATATTTATGTCCGGCAAATTGGTATCATCTGGTAGTACGCAATATAGATACGAGTGAGAAAATAGTTTCTGTATCAGTTACATCTTTCTTATATATAACTTGCAAGATTTGACGCCATACGCTTCCTTTGATGTGACCATATTTCATAATAATCTCGTTATTTTTTAAGGAAATCCGTACACTTGAAGGCGGTAAGTTCAATTATATGTTAAAAACATTTTAAAAAACGTTTATTTGCTTAGATACATTGTTGCACATATAATACATAGATTATAAATACTTTTTTATAAATATCCACAGTTCCGTCTAAAGTACTAGGTCTTCGAAGTGTGTTATTGACTATAATACACAACTCATTCTAACTTGGAGACCTCCAAATAAACCGAACGGAGAAATAGTACAATATGAAATAATTCTGAAGGTAATAAAGCTATATGTACATATACCATACATAAAAAATTAATTATTTATAAAAATTTAATTGGGATTACTGGATTTTATTTATATTTCAATCTAGTTTATCTTACGTCAGATAGAATCCTACAATACTCAAAATATTAAATCGCGCGGCATTGTTAAAATCGCATTACACATTTAATTTTAACTATTTTAATTATAATATTAAGATATTTTACCTTAACATATACTTCGACTTAATATTCAGATGATTTGTATTAAAATTTCAGGTTATAGAATACTATGGTTGTAAAGACTTAAAATTATCTACGCCGGATAATCACAGTATTACAAAATCTACAACGGAGCCAATGATCACAATTCCAGATTTACATCCATACACATCTTATAATGCGCAAGTCATAGTTCATAACTCACGACATTTTAGCACAATCGCGGAGACAGTCTTTAAGTAATATAACACAATCTGGTATATGTACATTATATTATTTACTAGAATTATTGTTAATGTCACAGATGGATGAAACGCCAGTTATTTCATTTAGTTAATTGTTTATTAATTTCTAATAACGCTTTTGTAATATACATATACTGACATCTAACACATAATTGTAATAGTTTATTATGCAGAAAAAATAAGAATTAACGATTTTAATATTATATAAAGATACCATCAGAAGTATTTAGTCAGTTGAGAGTACAAGGTTGGAAATTGTCATGGAGTCCACCCGAAGATTGCATTATGATTTCAGGGCCATTGATAACCAGGATAAAAATACACGGTATTAGCGACGCTGTTAAATCCTTCAACCAGACCAAACAGACTAAAAACTAAAATAACAATTAAAGTAATTTAAATCGACCGTGACTGGCAATATACAGGGTGTCCCAAGACCTCACCGACAAACTTTGAGGAATGATAGGTCACACAGAGAGGATCATTTTTTGTTAAGAAACATATGGTCGCTGACGCGACCTTAAAGAGTTATGCATCCAAAAAGTCAGACTTCCGGTAAAATGTTTTAAACAAATAAAATTTATTTTTTCTTGCATGTTCTGAAAATTTACTTAATTATTTTCTGTGGGGGTATGTTAAGAGTATTGTGTACGTCACCCCAGTTGACAACAGAGCGGAACTGATTGACCGAATAAATGCTGCGTTTCAACAAATCCGAAACAACCCTGCCATACTCAACGGAGTTGGACAATCAATGCTGCGAAGGTGTCAAGAATGTAATAAGGTACAGGGCAGGCAATTTGAACAGCTATTATAGTAAATTTTCAGAACATGCAAGAAAAAATAAATTTTATTTGTTTAAAACATTTTACCGGAAATCTGACTTTTCGGATGCATAACTCTTTAAGGTCGCGTCAGCGACCATATGTTTCTCAACAAAAAATGATCCTCTCTGTGTGACCTATCATTCCTCAAAGTTTGTCGGTGAGGTAACGTATAACGTCTTTCGGATATGAACATTGAAAAACTGTGAGCCAACTTGGTTTGTCGGATTCACACAGCACATTTCCGGATCAATCGTCGGGACATTATTAATTTCGACCATGGGTTTTGGTCAGTTGATGTAATTTCTAAATTAAATAGTTTACATTTTTTTTATTGCGAAATAATATTACCCCAGCCAGGGTTTGAACCTGACCTACATCGACGATACTTATTAATAGATATTTACATAATGTAAATAACATAACATAACATATCATTTTGTGTAAAATTTACACAAAACACTATCACTCATTAATTACATATACCTACTAATAATTTGATGATAATTACTCGTTCTCTCTCTCATTCTTGCAAAGCAAGAATGTTTATTTATGTAACATTTATATTACATATTTTCTCCATTTGCACGCGTTTTACAAATAAAAAATACCTATAACTAATCATCTTCTTTGTGTATAACAACGTAAAAAAAAACATTCTATTTTCCGGTTACATCAGTGATTTATTACAATATAATCTTTTCGATACTTCGCATGTGTCATCATCCAGTCAAAATATACTACATACTTTTTTTAAATTAAAACTGTGGCATACGAGTTTGTGAGTGTAAATTATTTATCTTTACACACTAAAATTAAGCGCTTACGATATTATAATCTCCCACGCTACTAGGCGAGTTGTCATTAATAGATGCGGTGAAATATATGGTTGACAACACATCTGCACACCAAACATCAGTTCTGCCTCTTAAGCACACAAAATGTCTCTTGGTTCAAAAGAAATGCAGATACGTTATTCCTACTGTGACGATATAAGCTACGCGCATATATCGTGGGGTGTACCCTGCAATGTGCTTAATCAACTGCTGCATCTCATGCGGACTTATCCACCTCGTCCTAGGAACGAAGGCTATGTCCTTTAAAAGGATTACGCCGTATCCTTATTGCCATCTCCCCACTTTAATGCCATAGATACCAGAGACAATATTTGGCATTCCTTTAATTTTCTGACACGTAACGTGTCCTTTAGTCCCTCGAGCGACTTAAGGACCTCAAACTTAGGAACACCAGAATATTATTCTGGAGTTGAAATTTTCAGAACATCATCCTTGTATCATGATGGTTCTGGCTGTTCGTTGTTCCAACGAACGTACATGTGTGTGCGTGTGTGCATGTGCCAACCATATCTTCAATAAGAATGTATAAACTATATCCTCAATAATATTAAAATTAAAAGTTGCGCTTTATACATATACGCAACGCTAATATATGTATGTCGCAAAAAAAATTAAATCCGTCACAAATATTCTTCAATCGAATAATTTATACTCACATAATGTACGCGAACTCAGTCCAGTGAGCACCTACGTGCCTACCGACTTACATGCAGACGCTTATGCGTCTATATCCTATATCCTATGACACTATAATTTACAATTTAAAAAACCTATTCAATGCAATTGTATCGACAAATGTTATGTTAAATGACTAATTTTGAGAAACTGCTTATACTTTCTACAAAATTGCACTAGCTTTCTCTTTAAATATTGTTTGATATGTATTAAAATATTCTGTTAATTAAATTATTATACTCGCGATTCTTCTATAAATCTAAACGTGTATGTAGAAATCTGACCTACTTTATATGTGCGCGTAATAAAATCTAGTCGAGGGGATACTCGCTGAAAAATAAAATTAGGAGTTTTAGGAATTTTTTTCACAAACAAAAAATTCCAGAAACTTGTTTTTAATATTTACTAAAATGAAAGGGCTCTGATTAGAACAAACTTAATCATAGCAACTATCGAGGATAAACATTTCGGAAAACGGTACATTGCACCTTACATTTTAATAAATACTAGTTATCTTTATTACGAAACGCGATAGAAATCATAATAAAATAGCACATAAATACATATGCAAAATAAGTTTGGGGGTTTTTCGTTTATGAGAAAAAACATAAACATTACCTATTTTTTAGCGAATATCCCTTTCATAGAGAAAAGACATAATTCTACATTTAAAAAATCGAATTTTCGATATATACAAAAACTGTATTCATCTTTTACTTAATTTTTTAGACGTAAAATTGCGTAAATTAACTGTACAATGATGTTAGATACAATTAGGAGAATATTCTAACATGCTTTTTGTGATAGATACAAACTGAAATCTTTTTTACTTAGGTAAAAAGGAACAGATACTTTTTAATGTGTCATAAAATATGCATATGTATTATGCATAGAATCCAACTTTCTCATATAATATAAAAATCCTTTCTACAAAATATTACGTTTATTATTATTATTTTTTAAAGTATCAATCTTTTAAAAATAGTCTCTCCCTTGCTTGCAAGTTTAATCTAAAAAACTAAAATTTTTTTATAATATCTGACACCATTGTAAATATACATAAAACATGGAGAAATCGGAAATATAAAGATGTTAATATAAATATAAATTTATATTTATATTATATTAACATCTTTACATTACCGATTATAATTTTTTTCTTTTTGTACTTCTTATGAATCGAATGAATTGATTGATTTTGGAAAATGTAATTTGTATACGCTTATGAATGCGTGATAAAATACATCATAAAATTTGTTCTTTTATGATGTATTATATTTTACCAAATGGTATGTAATTCTTTACATATCAACAAATATTGTGTTACTATTGTACTATGCTAATAGTACGTAATACAATATTTTGTTAATATGGTACTATGCTAATATTGTACTAAAATAGAAATAGAAAATATTATATTAAAAATTTGAATATAAATGCGTACTTGTATTTTGACGCAAAATTAATGATACTTTCTGTTTTCCCCGCGGAAAGGCATAATTAAATTTTTTCACTTATTTAAATTTTTTTTACGTTTTCAAATATCTTTGAATTTAAACATAAACTTTTTTTTATACTATATATCAAAACTTGAGAACTGGATATTTGTAACAAAATATTACTTGTTATATGTAGAATGACTATTGTTTTTCTATATTGTGATCAGTGTAGCAGGAATCCGACTTGTCCTTACTATTAAATGCACATACATAATTTATGTTTAAACTTATACAATGTATATTTATCAATATAACAGCACCAATAAAAAGTACCAAATGACCACAGTAGCACCAAATTGCTTAAAAAATATTAATAAATTTTGGAAATATTCAGTTAATCACTTTATATTTCATCATATATGATGATCAGTGATTTCATCATACATATTGCCCAGAAATTTATGATTTATAATATTACAACTTTATTGTAAAGTTTCTCATAAACAAGATTTTCAAGAAAAAACTATAGTCTACAAATAATTCTTTTACAAAATAATTTTCAAGTACTTTTTACTAACGCTGTCAAATAATATACTGTATACATGAAATTTGTTAAAAATTACAACATAAAAAATAATTATGATATTACATACATAGAATATTAAGATTATAATTGTTAACAATTTTCATGCGAATGTACTGTGTGCAATTTTGGGAGTTTGAATTTAAGCAAATCGGATTGCAGATACATCTTTCTAAAGTAATTCTATTAATGCGTATTAATATTCCTTTTTCTAATGCTTTCCTTACAAAATTAATAATTCTTTTGTTCCCAGAGATACAAAAATGGTAAGTAACAAATATCCAGATTCCATTCAAGTTTTGATACAAAATACAAATAAGTATTTATACATGAATCAAATAAAACAATATAAACGATGGAATGGAATGAAGATCGATGTTTTACAAGAAGCTTGCTCTCGGACTTTTCTTACAAGTTATTATTATCACAGGTGCAAATTTTTTTACTCACTGTGTTTACTTCGTAAACGCTTCTGATGGTACCTGTCCACGTTTGTGGAACTCTTGAAAGGCAGAGAGTGCATGGTCATAATTCCATTGCGTTTCTTGTAAGCACTATAAGCTCCAATCCAGATTCATATTTGTCTGCTGGCTTAACGTCACAGTCATCTGCTGCTTTATATCATTACTAACAATAAGTTCCGTAACCATAGGCTCCGCTACTCCTGTGGTTTCCACCGCCGACGTCGTCGGCTGGGGTTGATGATTATTTAGTTGATTTAATTGTTGGTGCAGTTGCTTCAATTGCGCCTCAGACGGCTGACTGATATGCAACTGCTCATTCCGAATACAGTATCCCTCACCTTCCGGAACAATTATGAATGTCCGGTTAAAGTAGCGGATGGGCTCATCCTTGTTGTCAAGTTCTTGGAAGAGGCCCGTTATCGTGATGACCATCATCGCTTGCTGTAGATAAATAAGAAATAACATTTAAAAAACAATTAAATATGAGTTTGTATTTATCTCTTATGTGCGTACTATGTAATACACAACAGCGTATGACCACTCATAGTAACAAATAACTATTTACCGTAACAAGAGAGATGTCCATGGTAAAAGTATCTAAGAAATGCCGCGTTTTCGGCATTTTCGATAAAGTCGAAACTATTCCTAATCTACCTTGTTTCAACAATTTTAACAACTTCTGTCTCCTCTTTGTGTCATTTATTCCGTATAAATTCCGGTTTTCTATAAGATATCCGTTTAACCTGTGACAAAAAGAATTTCAGTTCAATAATTAGTTGTACGCAATATTAAGAATGTTAAGAACATATCGATGACACAAGAATACTTAATGTAGGCATTTATGTTATAGGCCGTAAGGCCAGTTAGGATATTGATAAAAGAACGGGGAAATTAACTCCTATTAGGAACTGTCGTGGGGTAGCAGCCTAAGTGTTTATAGGCGTGAACCAAAGATCCCGAGTTTGAGTCCAGTAGGCTCCGTTAATTTTTTCCGTTCTCTTACATTAAAGGAAAATAAAATAGTACAACATTGCACAAACACTTACTCGTTCTTATGGGAAGTGGTTATCGTCATGCTAAAGCGTGCATGTTCGTCGTATGCATCAAGTAAAGGTTGGCGATTCTCACTATCAAATATTGTAAAATATTGTTGCAAAAATTGACTAGCTATCTTCTGTATCTTTGCATCAGCGACAAATACTTTTTGCGATGAAGGTACTTCGGCAGCTTCGTCAACTATATCAAAGCCAATCGGTCGCTGTAATTCTATATCATCCTGTCGAACAGCGTAATAAAAACTTATGTTACACTTACACGAAAGAAAGACGAATTTTGAATACGTAGCAATATACACAATACTCACCAAACGCAACAATTTTGGAAACCACCCCCGAACATCCCTATAATTAAAGAAGAAGAGACCACATGGTCCAATAACAAATAACAAAAACATAAACTTTATGATTGAATAATACAAAAAAAGCAAATGCAAATAAACTAAAATATTTAAAAATTAATCGCGCAATAATGTTGTTTGATAAAAACTTATAATTTAATAACATGTAACGACAAATGTTCTATCCGATCTAATGAATAGAACATAAGCTATGAGAAAAGAAATCTCAAAAATTGCCTATTTTTCAGATGCTTTTGAGCGAATCCCCCCTTAAAGATGTTTAACTTAGAAAGTTATCAAACTGAATATAACATAATCACTGCCGAAATGCCACGAACAAATTAGCGATTTACTTCCTGTTTCTCAGTGAAAAAAAATACGTTAGAACAATACATTACCTAACATAGTCATTTTGTCGAGTTTTATACTTGTTACAGACAGGATTTCCAATTAACTTCAATTCGTCCAATTTTAGATTTTTAATGGCATCTAGTTGGTGAATGTCTTTGATCTAGAATATGAAATTAACTCAAACCGTTAAAACCGAACATTATGTCGGTTATCATATTATATGTAACATATTTTCACATTCGATTAGGTACACTCACCTTATTATCCCCAATATAAAGAATCTTCAATTTCGGGAACTTCTCACTTAGCACGCCGAGTCTATGAATGTTCTGCAGCTTATTACCCTCTAAACTCAATGCCTCTAAATTCGGTACGTGTTCACTTACAATATCCACCACAGTCATCAACATAACAGGGTAGGACAACGCACAAAAGTAATCAGATTGAAGATCTGTAAGATAAATACACGTAAGCTACCACTTTCAGATTGCATTAACATCTTTAATTAATATAGTGTCTCTAATTGTTGTCTTTAATCTAATGTATTTGTAGGGTTATAATTTTCTTCTTACCAGGATCAAGATGAAATTTAGACAAATTTAAAGCATTTGTTCCTTGGTTATATCTCTTAACCATTGCTTGCTTCAATCTTTCCTTCAATTTGTCATCAATATCATACGCCGGAGACCCTTTATTGGGAGCCGCCTTTACTTGCAGTTTGAATCCATCACTCATTGTAATCTTTCGATCGCAGTTTAACAATGCGGTGACCGCTTTAGGATCATCCACAAAGAAACTGGCTTCATTTCCCATTAGCTTGTACTGTAAATAAATTTTTTATTTTAGCCGTAAAAATTTATGGTTTCAAACTGATTTTTACTTATCGCATTATTTATATGCATGAGATGTAAATTATATTGATATTATATTAAATAAAAAATATAGATTAATATATATAATATAGAAATATATATTTACCGTTATGGGAATGAACACTTCAGGATGCATATAATCCAAGAGGGTTTTTATAACATAATCTTTCTCATACTTATAACCACATGGTATCTATAAGATACAAATAGAAATTTATTCTACATCTATAATATATATATGCGTCATTTTGATTATAATTACAGAAATATACTTACAGTGATTTTATACCAATTGGATTCCAGAAGAGGCCGCATTTTAAAACCTGATTGGCCTCCCTTGAAATTTCTATTTGGCATCGGATTGTTCCTCCCACGGGAAACTGTTCGCCAAGCTCTTTCACCTCTATTAACTCTCTGATTGATTATCACCTGTCTTTTATTATTGTTCGAACTGTCAGTCATTGGAATATCTTCGTCCAAACTTGTCAATGCTAATTTACGTATATCCCTTTGCTTAGACCTAAAAATCTTAAACGATATACGCGCTGTTGATGCTTGATGGGACCGAATTGAGGCCCATCATCCCTTCCTACATTCCTTCCTACGCGATCATCATGACCTAAAAATGAAACAGTGATAAAGCAGTAAAATTACATGAAATAATTATTATTCTTATCATAAAACAGTTATTTTGCGATCGATATTTCAGCAATTCTTTCTTGCGATTCCTCATAAAGATTGCACAATCTGAATAACCTTGCAGATAACCCCTGGGATAACACAGCCGTTAGGTTCCTGTAAAACGCCTTGTAGTGCTAAATTTTGTTATACGATGCAGCAAGAAATGTTGAAGAATTAGACGCAACATAAAATTCTGGTTCCAAAAAACACAAATATCCTGCAAATACTTTAATCGTGTTAGAGTGCATCTTGCGTCGCATAAATGCCGTGTTACACGAGAATTTTCGCAATTATCCGATCGTATTAGAACTGAATCGCGTCACGAAGTATCGCATTAACTCTCCAGTGGGCGCGTTAAAATTAAGTAACATTTTTTGTTTATTTTTTTTCTAAACACGTTTGCGACAACGTGCACATACACCGGTGGTACACTGCATATCTCACAAGGAAATGTCAGTCATGGTTGCTATTCTATCGCTATCGCTATCGCCTCGCATTGTGTCTGGGGCTTAAATATCATAATGTAATTATTAAAATAATAATGTTATCACAATCTGTAGTATGCTGCATACTATCCGTAGTATCACAACCATATCTTATTATTTTAATAATACAATTTCTCTCTCTCTCTCTCTCTGAACATAAAATAAAAATATTTTTTAAACAAATCTTTGGAAAATCTGTAAAAAATAAACATTTTATATTAAATAAATTTTAAGTAATAAATGGTTTGTACTGTAGATCTCATTGAACTCAGTAATCTTAAACTAATAATTGTAATTAAATAATATGATATTGTAAAATAAAAATAATAGATTTCATTTATGCCCGCAACAAATTACTGCACGTATCTGCATAAATTTGCCCAGCAAATTACAACTTAATCAATTTCGCCAAAACTCCTTTTCAATTTCGACCAAAATCAAATTTTTGATTGGAATCTACTGCCAAGCCATATTTAGAAAAAGGATTCCCGATTTGAGTTATGCATGTTAAATTATTCAAAACCCAAAATAAAATATATGAAAATAATAAATATTGTTTTCTCATCCCCAAAGCTCTAGTCAGCGTTATGAGTAAATCTGCATTAGTAATACAAATTGCCAAATCTCCAAATACAAATTAACTCGTATCTGGCAGTCAACATGTTAATATACTTTAAGATATAAGTATGTAACAATGAATAATGTTAAGAAATTTTGAATATTCTGATTTGAAAGGTCATGAAAGAAAGATTGTTCGGAATCGAACTCCGGAAACCATGTGATAAAACTATGTCGTTTTGAACTCAGTCGTTTTGAAAATGGTCATAAATCCTTAATTGAATACCTGTCGAAATTTCTAATAAATGCAAATATGCTCAAAGTAGTTTTGGGTATAAATCACATGGTTTTTTGGAAACACCGAGAGTTAGGAAAAAAGGAACTGTTACGTTTTTCTGGCCATGTCGATTCTCTCTCCTCTGTCTCGGGTATCTGCCAAATTTGTCACGGCTTTTTCGTCCGGATCAAAGGAACGCCGAGAGAGTTGGGTCTATAGGCCTCTCGGGATAATCCCTCGCGCGAGTCTGGCAATTCTCAAATACTTAAATCCGTTGGACGCCAGACGCGATGTCCTCGCGTCTACTAACTTTTCGTTCAATTACGTGTAATTAGCTAATGTTATAAAGAGAATGTATGTACCTAGAAAGCCATTTAAAGCAGCAACACAAATATTAAATTACACGCACGAGTATGTATACATAATCGAATATTCATTCTTGGTTTAGGTCAAAATTAAAAAAGATTGTTTCGGTCGGACTCTCTACACTTGGCAGTCAATGTATTAACAGGTTAAAACTTTAATTTCTATGTTTTTTTGATAATAATTGATTCTGTATTGAAATGAGTTTAGAATATTTATTTTTTACGGGCTGTTGTGGGGTATAAAATACCCCCCCCCCCCGGTAAAAAATGTTTCATATGAAACTATATATAAATATATACAATAATTATATGGGAAATATGTTTACATATAAACATGTTGTCTTTTTTTTTGTATAATCTCTGTTCGTGTATAAAGATAATAAAAAGAAAAATAATAAAAAGGAGAATCTCTAAAATAATTTAAAAAATTATTTTTGCATTGAATTTTTTTATAAAATGTAAAGTTTGAGAAAATGAGAAAAATTTGCTTATATATAATCATATATAACAGCTGTTACATATATATATATGATTATACATAGCCAAATTTTTCTTATTTTTTTAAACTTCACTTTTTTTATAAAAAATGCAAAGCAAAAATTACTTTTTAATTATTTTTAAATTCTTCTTTTTATTATTTTTCCTTATATTACAAACAGAGATTGTACAAAAAAAAATAAAACAATGTATGGACATATTTTATAATTACTATATTTACTTACACATGTTTTTATAAGTAGGTAGTCTATGGACGGTATTCATAGTCTTCAAGATCGTCTTAAGTAATGTCTTGAGACGCTAATACGGCTCTGTGATTGGTTCATGACATCTTAAGATTGAACTTAAGACGATCTTAAATAACTATGAATACCGGCCTATGAGAGTTCTAAATTTTCCTTAGGCGAGGGGTAAGCGGGGCAGGGGGGTTCCACGTAGTACCTAGAGGGACTCATAGATGGCGTTTGCGACCAAGATTACGGTCGATAATATCGATCGAGGTCACGCGATATCATTTACCATCTAAACTAGTCACGTGTTTTTTTTTACCATCCGAATTAGTCCGATGGTACATGCGATTGCTAACTGTACGTAGATAACATACCAAATAAGATTTAATAAGTTGTTTATCTATTATACATATCGACCGCGATGTTAGTCGCAAGCGTGCCCTATGAGGTGTTCTCTATGCCCGGTGGTGGTGGGGGGTGTGGGGCCCGTGGGGCAAGATACCGGAGGGGGATCGTGCAATTGCGTTGATAGGTCCGCGTTTGAGTGGGAGGGGAAGGAGGAATTTAGGCGCGCTTGTCGGGACATAGTGTAATTTTTTTGTCTTACGGACATGACTTTAAATGGTTGGAGGTAGACATACTGCATAAGGAAAGGAACGTCAGGAAGCGAGAAATAGCTGAAATGTTCTTTACTAAAAATCAAGTAAATACCATCAACCTACAAAAGGACACTAAAAATCTGAATGCTATATACGACAAAGTCATATCGAGTGTATGAACCCGTCATGTTTACTCTTATAACCTTACAGCGTTCCTGATTTTATGACAGTTGCGTGCTCGCTCTCGGCCGATCGCCGTCTTTTAATTGTGTTACTCCGCTCGCTTTATGCGTTGTGTTTCTTAACAATGAGATTTCACATCAACGTGCTCCGCGAGTTCGAACATGTAATTATCCGTTCTTTAATACTTTTTCTTATATCTCTTTTATACTTTTTAATGGAAAGGATTTTCAATTTAGCTTGACACGACTTTTTCGGTCAAAATCGTCCTAATCTAGATGTTCACGGGAGAGCTTAGTTCTATGCCAGCTTATAGGTACGACATCTCTGTTTTTCCTTGATTTTACTGTTAGATCTTTTATTAAATTTGTCCTGGTGTTAATGATTGCAGTTAGTCACTTGAGAAGGACCCAATCCCCAGGGTCGAAACGTTGTGTAAACGATAATTATTTGATAATTGCCAATTGCGTCGAATTAATAAAAGCTCCTGTTTTAAACAATCATTGGCGGATTAACTTTCATTCTTTGACATAGTGTAATATTTAAAATAACCTAAGGGTGATCAGCTATAATTTATGACATCGACGATCGTGACGTCGATTTGTCTTTTTTTCTTTTCTTTTTTTTGTGGAGATCCCTTTGTCGAGGGCTTTGTGTTCGAACATGTTCCACGCCGCCATTTTGATGTTGTAACGTCACGTACTACGTTTCTTTCTCTCGCTCGACTCATTTTCCTTCGCGTTCTCGAACTATCTTTCCTCCTTCTCGGTATTTTAATATATAAATAATTTAATCATTTTATTAGTTCCTTAAATTTATAGTTTAAGAAAGAGACATTATCGCAACGTATAATTTAAACAAGGAATAGAGGAGAAGAAGGTGGAAGGAGAAAATAATTTAAAATTGTTTACCGTGTTATTGTACATTTATTCATGTTAAATCTTCTTTACAAGATATGTGTGTTGCGAGGTTTATTAAAACTAAAAAAGAAGAAAATACAATTAAGTATGTAAAAATGTATGCACAATTATATATGTATATACGCAAAATTTCAGTACTCACTTATTGTGCCGGTTCTTCCACGATTCGTTTCCAGTGTCCATCTTATAAAAATTCTAATTCTCCCAAATCCAATAATGCTCCAATGTCCGATGTTTAGGGCACCACTTGTACATGCGGCTGGCTAATTGCGATCGATCTACTTGATTAACGTCTTGACCCACGTCTTGGTTTTTATCCACATTCGCGTACTCACGATCCAAAAAACATTTCGGTTTTGATAGTGGTGGTTTGCGTTGCAATTCATACACAGAATCATTGCTTAAAGATTTAGTTGAATACACTGTGTTGAAAAAATAATCTTGAACTACAGCACAGCATGTCTCAATATCAAGAGAAACGTGTTCAAAACACATATCTCGTATATCTGTAATATCACAGGTCTGCAATACTTGATGTTTAGGACACCACTTGTTGGTTCGAGTAAGCACGTTTCGAAATCCAAGTTCTCGATCGCGAAGATTATGCACAATCGATGAACAATAATGTTTAGCCATTCCCGCGTTGTCCATATTTAACAGTTACAGCTTGCTTGAATTTTTTCAAAAACTTGATACGACGAGAACGTAACTAACTAACTAACTGATGTCCGTGCTCGCCGGAAAAACTAACTGAAATGATGTAGATTTTATTTACCAAGGTTGAATTTTCTTGGAAAATTCTGGAAGCTTTTGTCGAGGGCTGCATGTCGGGACATGTTACATTGCACTATTTGTGCCAACATTTTGGAACATAGGTACATACAAAACAGCAGGGTATGGCGCGACTGATACCCGTCATGGTTTTTTCTATTTCAAGAAATAACCCTTTATATCTTTGCGGCTGTAAAAAAAAAGCGTTATAGAATTGAGCGCTGATGACAGGCCGCTATAATTTATGGCCAAGTATCGTGACGCCGAGATGTAGTCTTCACTTTATTTTTGTGAAGAGCTTTTTGTCGAGGGCTACGTGTCCGGATATGGTATATTGCACTATTTGTACCAACATTTTGGAACATAGGTACATACAAAACAACAGGGTATGGCGCGACTGATACCCGTCATGGTTTTTCTATTTCAAGAAATAACCCTTTATATCATCGCAGCTGTTAGAAAAAAGCGTTATAGAATTGAGCGCCGATGACAGGCCGCTATAATTTATGACCAAGTATCGTGACGCCAAGATGTCTTTACTTTATTTTTTGTGAAGAGCCTTTTATCTGGGCTACGTGTCCGGATATGGTATATTGCACTATTTTTGTGTCAAAATTTTTTAGAAACATATCCAGATTCAAATTTTAAGGGATGTTACTTCTCTTTACGATGCTCTTGGAAAGAGAAAGAAAAAGCGATAGACGAAAATGTATAAAAATGGAGAACGAAAGGCACCAAAATCGCAGTATACGCTATAAGCATCAGCCCCGTGATTCTGCTCTGTGTCGTATATAAAGTCTTATACTATATACGTTCAGTACCAGTGTAAGTGCGCGCAAGTTAATAAAAAGTAAAGTGATTGATAAGTGATTGATAAGTGACGTTACGAATATTGTTCTCAAAAATAATGGAACGAGAGAATATTAATTGGGAGGACATAATGGACGTAGATTCATCCGATGAAGAAGATCGTGCATTATCTGACGACAGTGGGCGCAATTCACCAGGGGATGACCAACGAACTAAAAAAATTGTATATCGCGACGAGATTCTCGCGCTAAGTGGGCGCACTAAGTGTTGCGCAATAATTTTTTACTACACATTGAGCAATAACTATCGAGCATGCATGTCATGCATGATTGACATAGCGCCTGACACACAAGATATATATATACACGCCGTACGCAGACACGTAATTGAGCTGCATGACGCAATTAAGGGCCGGTACTGCTCCAATTGCAGACAAAAATTATACCAAATCTTGCCATGCAATATGTGTCCTATTTGCACAGAGATGTAAAAGGACTTAATATTGTAAAAAAAGACATTTCAATATGGACTGTTTAAGAGAGCAAGTGCAAGAGCTCTCGGAGCAATCCGCTCGACTGAATTCGCGGGAAGAATTCACCGCGTGGGAGCAGCGATGCGACGAGATAATCGAGGAAGGACGTAGTTGCGCCAAACGTCCACGATTATCCGTTCACGATAGACAATCTTCGGTGGCTCAAATCACGCGACTCGAAAGTTTGAAAGATTCGGTACGCCAACGTTTCGTGCATGCGGGCGCCGGATACAGTGCGAGTGCGAGTGAGACAGGACTCCGATGGTGCGAGATCGATACGGCTTTTATAAGTCGTATACAGACTGGTGCGGTAATAAACTTAAAACATATAGTGCCTCGCCAGTTTCTCGAAGATGCCAGAGACATTGTGCTCGATCGTGTGCGGACTATCATGCGAGAGCATGAAAATGTGAAGGTGAATACCGTGTTCAACGGTGAATTTGTGACAGGTGATAAACGTGCGGATAAAAGTTTCGCTACGGGAAACATTGAACTTTTTCGTACGTCCGACCTGTGTGAGTGGTATGAGCAGCGCGTTATCGAGCCTACGTTAGCCACCTTGGAAGAATTTCAAGAACGTGATAGTGGATGGGCGTTGTTGCGTATACTGAACTTGACGGTAAATATAAACAAGTACAATCCTTTGCACGCGGGGTGTGTTGTGGAAATGCCGCGAGAGATAAAGAAAAAGAGAGCGGTGATCAACGTGCAGTCAAAGGACAATGCGTGTTTCGCGTGGTCGGTGGTAGCTTCTTTGCGTCCAGCCAAAACAAATGCAAATAAACCATTCTCGTACCCCTATTATACATCGGTGCTAAATCTTAAGGACATTGAGTTTCCAATGACGTTAAACCAAATTAAGAAGTTTGAACGACTCAACAACGTGTCGATAAATGTATATACTGTCGAACAACAAGAGCCGCTGAAAATACTCCCGATACGACTCACCGACAGTAAAAAGAATAAGCACGTCAATTTGCTGTACCTGCCAGATCCGCGAAACGACAACGTGGGACATTTCGCGTGGATAAAGAACCTGTCCCGCCTCGTGAGCTCAGTTGAGCAAACACAATGGCCGGAAATACTTTTGCGATCGGTGAGTACCTATACATTTTATATAAAATAAAAATTGAAATAAATTATTTCTTGTTTAAAAAAAATAATAAACAATTACATATGTTTTTTTTTCAGATGCTTACACTACGTCATTTCGAGCGAGAGATTGGAAGCCCACGCCATTGATTGGCGAAAGATGAACGACTGCGCAATCCGACTACCGAGCGACAACGAAAAGTGGCTGTGCTTTAAAAACTGCAGCAGGAAGGAGCGGCTCCCGTTTGTTGTATACGCCGACCTTGAATGCACCCTAGAGAAAACGGATGCTGATCAGCAAGCGTCAACCTACATGTCTCAACATCATCAGGTATTCAGCATAGGGTACTACCTACAGTGCTCGTACGACAATTCGTTGTCTGTATATCGGTTTCGTCGCGATAGAGATTGTATTGCGTGGTTCGCCAACGAACTAAAGGAATTAGCGCATCGCGTAAAAGGTATTTTATCCGCAAATGTCCCCATGGCAAACTTAACGCGAGACAAATGGGAAAAGTTTAATACGCAATGTCACGTATGTGAAAAACCGTTTGCGCCAGACGACACGCGGGTACGCGATCATTGCCATCTGACCGGTCGGTATAGAGGTCCCGCTCATTCAAATTGTAATTTGAATTATAAAGATTCGCACTTCATTCCCATTGTATTTCATAATTTATCCGGCTACGATTTACATTTCATTATTAAAGAAATTGCTACCACGTTTGAGGGCAAAATTGATTTGTTACCGATAACACGAAGGAAAAATATATTTCATTCACAAAGCATGTTAATGATACCGCTGAAAGATCAAAGTCACAAAATTGCGTAAAGTTACGTTTTATAGATTTATATAAATTTCTGAGTAGCAGCCTCGATAAATTAGCATGTTTTCTGTGCAGAGATAAATTAAAAATTGTGCGTTCTGAATTTTCGCAATTATCGACCGATGATTTTGATCTTTTGACGCGAAAAGGTGTATTTCCGTACGAATACATTGACTGCGTCAAAAAATTGGAGGACCCATGCTTACCACCGCGCGAATCGTTTTACAGTTCTTTGACCGGTAACACTATATCCGAGAGCGATTACGAGCACGCCGCGAACGTCTGGCGACGGTTTTCCATTCAAACCTTGGGCGAATACAGCGATCTATATCTAAAGACCGATGTCTTGTTATTGGCCGACATATTTGAAAATTTCCGCGATAGCTGTGTCGCGAGTTATGGATTAGATCCTGCGCATTATTATACTTTGCCAGGTTTCACGTGGGACGCCATGTTGAAATATACACGCATAAATTTTGAACTGCTCACCGACATTGACATGGTAATGTTTATCGAACGCGGTATTCGCGGCCGCCTCAGTCAATGTTCCGGTAGATATGCGCGAGCCAATAACAAGTACATGCAATCGTACGATCCATCGAAACCACCGTCGTACTTGATGTACTTTGACGTCAATAATTTGTACGGATGGGCAATGTGTCAACCATTACATGACTTATTTGAACTTGAGGCTTGGTGTAGGAGGAATTGTCTTCGGCTTAATGTTTCTAAATGTTTTGTCATTTATTTTACTCATAGACGTAACTCATATTTATACAACTATACTCTTGATGGTTTACCTCTCTCAGCAGTGCGCGAAGCTCGTGATCTCGGGGTCTTATTCAGTGCGGACTTATCGTTTAATACACATATACAATCAATAGTTTCATCTGCTTATAGAACGCTTGGATTTATCCTCCGATGGGGTAGATTTTTTAAGAATATATTCACTTTAAAATTATTATACTGTACGCTAGTTCGCCCTAAGTTGGAGTACTGTTCCATAGTTTGGTCTCCGTATTTCAAATGCCATCAAATATTGATTGAACGTGTGCAGCACAAATTCCTACGTATGGCTGCTTATAGACTAGGTAAACCCATGTCAATTACTTGCCATGACTACTGTGCTATATTAGATTGATTAAATCTGCTATCTTTAGAAAATGGGAGACTAACCTTTGACCTTACATTTATTTTTAAGCTTCTCAATTACTTTACTGATTGTCCTGATTTGTTGGAACGTATCAATTTTAACATTCCGACTAGAGAATTAAGACAGTACTCCATCTTCTACATCGGTTATCACCGTACTCTGTATAGCGCAAATTCCTGTGTAAATAGGCTAATAATATCTGCAAGTAATTTCTCTAATAGAGTTGACTTTTTTGGTGGCTCTGTATCAAATTTTAAACGAAAACTTTCTCGTCTACTCTCGTATTCTTAAATGCTCTTTATATTATGCTATGAAATTTTATGTTTCTTGTATTTTCTTTCTCCTTTGTACGCTAAAGGGTTTATTACCCGTTAATAAAGATTATTATTATTATTATTATTACCTTATGCAAATTTTCGATGGATCGACGATATCTCGAACTTTGACGCGAGCGCGATCGCTTCGGATTCCCCAACGGGTTACGTTCTCTAGAAGTTGATCTCGAGTATCCGCAACATTTGCACGACGCGCATGCTGACCTACCGTTCTGTCCGACGTGCGATAAACCACCCGGAAAGCGGCAAGAAAAACTTCTCGCAACTCTTTACGATAAGAAACGTTACGTCATATATTACCGTAACTTACAGCAATGTATTCGTCACGGTTTTCGCGTTACAAAGGTACACCGCGTATTGGAATTTTCGCAATCTCCATGGCTCCGCGATTACATAGAACTTAATACGACATTTAGAACGCGCGCGACAAACGATTTCGAAAAGAATTTATATAAATTGATGAATAACGCGGTTTTAGGAAAAACCATGGAGAATTTGCGCAATCACGTAGATGTTAAACTACTGACAAAATGGAATGGGAGATACGGTGCTGAAGCAATGATCGCGAAACCAAATTTCCATAGCAGAAGTATTTTTTCGGAAAATTTGGTTGCCGTTGAGCTGCGTAGACTCGAAGTGATGTTCAACAAACCTATCTACGTGGGCATGTGTATCCTCGACATATCCAAGACGCGTTTGTACGAATTTCATCACGAGTACATGTTACCACTGTATAGCGACAAGTGTAAAGTTATGTATACCGACACGGACAGTTTGATCTATCATATAGAGTGCGAGAATGTGTACGAAAACGTGAAACGCGACATTGATAGATTCGATACAAGCGATTACCCGGTCGACAAGGCGTACGGTATACCGCTTGAGAACAAGAAGGTGCCGGGCTTGATGAAGGATGAAAATAACGGCGCGATCATGACCGAATTTGTCGGACTCAGGGCGAAAATGTACGCCTTGAGAGTCGATGGTAAAAAAGACACTAAGAGAGCAAAAGGTGTCAAGAGTAACGTCGTAGCGCGTACTATAACGTTCGACGACTACACGCGGTGTCTGAACGATGAGGTTGAAATGACTCGTCGTCAGTCGTGTATAAGATCGAAGCTGCACGAAGTGTATACAGTGTCCGAAACGAAAATCGCTCTGAGTCCGTACGACGATAAGCGATACATTGTGCCCGATTTTACCGATTATTCTACGTTGCCATGGGGACATTATAAAATAATTGTAACGTAATTTAGTATAATGTAGTATAATGTAGTGTAATAAAGATATCGTATTTCATTTATATGTATATATCTATTGTATATTTCTTATGCATATTGTATAATAATAAAGATATTGTATTTTATATTTTTATATGTATATTGTATATTGTATATTTCTTATATATGTCGTATAATAATAATAAAGATGTCGATTCATTATTTTTTTTATATGTATATCGTATATTTCTCATATTTTGTGTACATATTTTTTTTATAAAGTAAAAAAATAAATGCAGCCTGTATAAAATTAAACCACATTGTCCTTGTGTATCCAAGAGTTGTGCGATCCATCGAATCCCAGCCATTTCACGTAAACTTTATCGCCTCTCCTGCGAAGTACTTTCTCCACGAGATACACGTCCGGGTAAGTCGCACGATGCAACTCGTGCTCGTAGAACGCTCCAGCGATAGATTTTCCACGATAGTCCTCGAGTAGATAGGTTACGGGATTAGTACGCTGCACTTTAACGATTTTAAACACCTCGGTGGTCCAATTCGGCGTGTAACCTTTTTCGAAAATTGTCTTGTATTTGCTAACGCGTACCGGGTCGCCTGCTTTGAACTTTGCCGGACCCGCGATCTTTATCGCGCTGTACACCGTACCCAGGAGTTTTTCAGCGATCGCGGGAGTAACTTCGACGGGTCGCATACCGATCGTTCGATGCTTGCGCGCGTTGTAATCCGTGACGAGACGCGGCAGCATGTCGACCCACTTGTAATTTCCGTTGAGCGTAAACATCTTCCACATGTCGTTCTTTAACGTGCGATTGAATCGCTCGACGACCGATGCCTTCATCACCGAATATGTGGAATAATGATTGATATCGTGTTTCTTTATGAATCGTTGTACGTCGGCGTTGTAAAATTCCTTTCCCATATCGGTTTGCAAGTTTTTCGGGAACCTCTTGCTGTCTCGAATTATTTTAGCGATAGCGTTGGCTGTCTCGCTTCCGCCTTTACTCTTGAGTGGCACGGCCCACGCGTACTTGCTCAACACATCGATGACGGTGTGACGTCCCGACGTCCTTTAATTTTTCTTACTCATATATATATTTTTATGGCACATAAGTTTTATCGCTTGCGCGCACGATAAGTTATATAAGTTACGATTTATTATATTGCTATATATTGTTAATCATCAGGTAAAATTATAAAAAATATATAAAAACCATAAAATTAAAAAAAACAAGAAATAAGGTGGATTTAATTTTTGAGTAACTCTTGGTCACGCAGTTTAAAATATATATACACTTTCAATACGTCTTTATATATTTTTTATTATTTAGGTGACCAATAGCCGTTGCAGCTACATATTATAATTCGATACCCTGTTCCAATAACCTAATGCTTCATTAATGCTAATGCTTTGAAACGCTTGCCGACCATTCTATTCTCGTATCGATATCTGCTTATTTCACGACACGCTTCCTAACGCACGCCACCGGAAAGCTTTCTTAAAACATGGCTATTAACACTACCACTAGCTGTTACACTCCGCATATCAAAGGATTTAAAATTCCTATTAAACTCTACGCAGTGTCTTGTGCCCTGTCGTACAGCTGTCCCACGCAAACCCTCCGCTTCCGCCGCGATTTCGGACTTAAAAATAGGAAACGGATTAGGATTAAGAAACGATACTCCGAATAGCAATAAATTGGGATGTAAAACAAATGTGCGACTTATCATAATCCACGCCATCTCTATGAGATAATTACCGAACCCCATATTAGACCATTGTCCCATCAAGTATAAAAACCCTCTGTCAGAGAGTCGAACATTCATTCGTTCTTTCAATCAGTCAGAGCACGGTCCTACGTTCATTTTTCAAAACATTTAATTGGTGCGCGATCATACGTTATCTCGACTCCACTCCACGGCCAAAGTACTCCAATCCACGCCGAAAGTACGAAAAGGTCAGAAACATCCTACCAGGCCTAACCGTCTTAATTAACCAGTCCCGTATACACATTGTAATCGTGAGTACCGTTGCCTAACTAACTAAATTCACTGTACGACCGTCCCCAGATATTTTTTTTTTGGAAACCTTCGATACATTCAATAAACTATGCTATTATAATATCTATAACTTTTAATATCTTGGGACAGTCTCTCTTAAGCGACAACATTTTATTGCTACATCATTTCTTGTCACAATAAATTTCCTCTATGAAGGAAATATTATTAACAACGGAATCTACCGAGATTCTAGAGATCCTATTAAATTTCTTAAACAAAGAATTAAATAACATAAGCATAGAATATTTGGAAAATCTAGTATGTGAATATAATATAGAAAAAATGTTTGAAAAAAGAATAAATCATTCGACAATATTAAAGTCCTTGTTTTAAAATATCCCTTTACTGAACGATAGCTCTCGCCATCCCGGGTAAAGTCGGTGAAAGGCAGACTGACCCAAAACTCAAAGGAGAGCATCTCACGCTATATAAAGAAATTAGCAGCAGTGAGAAAAAACAATTGTTACCCGAAGCGGTCGAGTCATAATTAATCGCGCTTCAGACGTGACAATAAGAAAATTTTGGTGGCAGCGGTGGGATTAGAAAAATCGTTTAGTAAAGTAAAGGAAGCAAAGGAATATACATATTTCAATATTTAATTTCAAAATGGCACATAGTACTCGCTCACAGTCCTCGCGCACTCCCTCCGAGACAGGTGAAAACCCGTCACCCGCGGAAATAGCTTTTGCGGAAAGAGAGATCCTTCTAAAACAATTTAACGAAAAAGATAAAATCTTTCGTGAACAAACGGAAGCCCTACGCCAAAAACAGCAAGAACTTGAACAAAAGGAACAAACCATACTAAAAAAATCACAAGCCGCCGTAAATATTAACGATCTTACTTCTATCCTTGCCGGTATACGACAAGACCTAACAAAACTTAATAAATTACCCAGTAAACTCGAAACTTTGAGACTTAGTGTCAATGAACTAAAATCTCAAATCAATGAAATACAATATCCCACTGATTCTCTAAATACTAATTACCGAGCTTTAAACGATACTCAAATTCATACTACTCGTACACCCTCTGTTCCTCCTCTTATTTCAATATCTCCTCCTGAACTTTCCCCGATGCGTCTTAAAGATGTTATTGACTCTATTCCGCGTTATGATGGACATAAAATCCCCGTTTATCAGTTTAGTAAGATTTGTGAACGTACTCTCAAATTAATTCCCGCATCACAAGAATTTCAGTTAGTACAACTTATTATTCATCGATTACAAAATTACGCGTATACCGCCGTAGAAGGCATGAATTTTACGACTGTTTCTGCATTCCTCGCATGGAATCAATTAAAGGCATTTATTTCGGCGACGCCCTCGTTACTAATATAAATGGTAAAGCCCATCTTCCTATTTTTAATACAACCAAAAAAGGTCATACGGAAGAGACACCTACGGTAATCTTACAAGAATACTACACTCCGACCGAAGCTCCCAATTTTGCAACAACCAATTACCTTACTATTCTTAACTTAGAATCTTATTCAAGCCGCGCGCGCGAGCCTTTTAACGTAAAGTTAAACAATCATTACGATACCCAAGAGACTCACCGAGGTGAGGACCTCTCTTGCAGTGAGACTGATGTCCGAGGATGTCAGTCATCCACAGATCGTCCGTTAAATAAAATTAATCGTAAAGTTAATCCCCCTGATACCCAAAACTCCTACCGAGCGTATGGAACGTTTTGCGGTGCTGCTGATCAAGAAAATCATGCAGTCTCCGGTCGTCGCGATAACTTTCCTTTTCCTGCAAACTATGTGGAAACACATAAGCCTTCTTATATTACTAACGACGTGTCTAACGACCGCATACAATTAACTTTGCAACTTTTACGAACAGACCATCTTAACTCCGAAGAGAATGAGAGCCTAATAAATTTAATTCAAAAACATTCAGATAGATTCCATTTACCAAATAATAAACTAGGAAGCACAAATACTACCCAACACTCTATTCCCACTATTAATGAAGTACCAATTCACACTAAACAATATCGCTTTCCCCCCATACACAAGGACGAAATCAATAAACAAGTAAATGCCTTGTTACAAGAAGGTATAATAGAATACTCTAACTCTCCTTATAATTCCCCTGTATAGATAGTTCCTAAGAAACCTGATTCAGCTGGTAACAAAAGATGGAGAATGGTGATAGATTTCAGAGCTCTTAACGAAAAGACCATCGGCGATGCATATCCACTCCCTAATATTACCGATATTCTAGATCAATTAGGTAGCACTAAATATTTCTCCGTGTTAGATTTAGCTTCGGGCTTTCATCAAATCCCCATGGATCCTAGAGACGCCCCTAAGACTGCATTCTCCACCCCCTATGGACACTACCAATTCAAGCGAATGCCTTTTGGTTTAAAAAACGCATCCGCGACATTCCAACGATTAATGGACACCGTCTTATCCGGGTTACAAGGTAACGAATTATTTGTTTATATGGACGACATAGTCGTGTACGCGAGATCTTTAGAGGAACACGCAGTTAAAATAGAACGATTAATAAAACGATTACGAGAAGCAAATTTAAGGTTACAGCCAGATAAATGCGAATTTTTGCGAAAAGAAGTAGCTTATCTAGGTCATATCATAACAGCGAACGGAGTCAAACCCGATCCCAATAAAATAAAAGCCGTCATGAACTTCCCTCAACCTCATAATCCTAAAAATATAAAACAATTTCAGGGTCTTGTCGGATATTATAGACGCTTCATCTCTCAATTTTCTAAAATTGCTAAACCTTTAACAGATCTACTCAAAAAAGATAAGCCATTTAAATGGAATGAAAGTCAAATTAATGCCTTCCGCATTTTAAGAAATTCGCTGTGTACAGAACCAATTGTTCAATATCCAGATTTTGCTAAACCTTTTATTCTAACTGCCGATGCATCGGGATACGCTATCGGAGGCGTGCTTAGTCAAGGTCCCACGGGAAAAGAAATGCCCATAGCTTACGTATCGCGAATTTTAAATAAAGCTGAACAGAATTATTCCACAATAGAGAAGGAATGTCTTGCTATTGTTTATTGCACTAATCATTTTCGACCATATTTATACGGAAGACCATTTATTATTATCACCGACCACAAACCTTTAGTATGGCTCCATTCCGTAAAGGATCCGTCCTCCCGCTTGTGGAAATGGAGAACAAAACTGTCTGAATATGAATACGAAATCCAATACAAGAAAGGATGTTTAAATAATAACGCAGACGCTCTCTCTCGAAACCCACCCTCTGTCACTATCTTACCTCTAAGATCTCAACCTATTATAACCGAGCCCGATTATCCAGATGAACCTACACCCTCAACTTTGACTAAACTAACCCGCACTAAACGATATAAAAACTTAACATTACTTCCTCTTCTGGACACCCCATTCTCTGAAAATCAACCCGAATTAATATTCGAGTCTCAATTTTTTGAAGAACCTGAGGAAGATTTTAATCTATATCAGTCAGACGATGAGGAAGATGAAGATTTCAATTTATATTTGTCAGACGATGAGGAAGATGAAGATTTCAATTTATATCTGTCAGACGATGAAGGAATATATTTATCACCTAATAATAATCTATCTGACAAAAATACAGACTCAATACTACTTCCACAGGAAGAGCTGTGTGAACCACCAAAATTACAGACCGTGGAAAGAGTATTCATTCCTAAATACGATAGAATTCAAACTCGAAGTCAAACAAAGAAGAACAAACAAAAAGAATCGTTAGAGCTGTGTGAACCACCAAAATTACAAACTATAGAAAAGGTTAATAGAATGCAATCTCGAAGCCAAACAGAAAAGAGAAAAGATGTCCAACAAAAATGATCATTTAATGAGAGAAATGAAATCATAGAGATAGGGGATAGAGATGACCCATCAGACAAAGAAAGAAATATTGAAGAAGAGAAAGATGATGAAGAGAACGAATTAGATGAAGGAAATAAAGACCTTATACTTCAACCTGGTATCGGAACATCTGAAGGGGATAACTACCCTAAGATTGTCACGAGTCGTGATGGTCTGCTACAACAAAAGGATAACTTGGTAATATTTATCTCTCTAGACGGCACACCCTTTGATAATGGTGCTAAAGAACTACAAGAAGCCAATGTACTCCCTACATACCAGAACCTTACCTACGAACGCGCTAATGTAACTTCAATAGGATCTAAAGTTCTTATTTCATTACCAATTAAATATGATAACCACAGCCCAGTTGAAATTGATAACCTTAAAAATTGTTTAAGATCCCTCTTGGATGTCATAACCGAATTGAGTCTAACTTCCATAAGTATGCGTCAAACAGCTTTTTTTGACAATATCTATTGGTCGCACGTTCTAAATCAATTCTCCAGACGCTTACAAGGAACCCCTATTAATATAACTATATGTAAAAAACTAGTAAAAGTTCCGGAAATATGTGAACGAATACCTTTGATAACGGAAAATCACTCATCAGCTATAGGTGGACATAAAGGAGTCACCAAAACATATAACAGATTACGCCTACATTATTATTGGAATACTATGAAAAAAGATATACAGAATTTTATTCAAAAATGTAAACGATGTCAACTAAGAAAATTGACTAGAGTCAAAACAAAACAACCAATGGTTATCACCGATACACCTGGACAAGCATTCGACAAAATATCACTAGACATTGTAGGACCCCTTCCCCCAACCGATAACGGAAACTACTACATATTAACAATCCAAGATTTGTTAACTAAATACTCTGTTGCTATTCCCTTATCAGAAGCCACTTCTCTCGCGATAGCAGACGCTTTTATGAAAAAATTTATTTGCATATACGGAACACCTAAAGCAATACTAACTGATCAAAGATCCAATTTTCTCTTTTCTTTGATAAGCAAATTTAATATAAAATTCAAAATCAAGCATTTCAAAACTACAGCCTATCATCCACAATCAAACGGATCGCTTGAACGATCACATCATGTATTAATGGAATATTTAAAAACACAGGTTGAAAAGGAATCAAACTGGGATGATCATGTGGCTCTTGCTATGTTCTCATACAACACAAGCGTCCATGAGAGCACCAAATATACCCCATATCAATTAGTCTTCGGACGACTTCCTCGGATACCTTCCTCTCACCCACCCATTGAAGAAGAACCTTTGGAAACCTATCAACAATACTTAATCAATTTATTCAATAAACTTCAAGAAGTACGAGAGGATGCTCGGAATCACTTGATACGCTCTAAAGAACGCAGCAAACATTATTACGATCGTCGGACAAATTCACAACTCTTTAAAGAAGGAGATAATGTTTTTTTATTTAAAAAATCCCGAAAAAAGAAATTCGGTGACCAATATACTGGTCCCTACAAGATATCAGAAATCCTTCCGAATAATAATGCAAAAATTCTATTCCGTAATAAACCCCGTGTGGTCCATACCGACAAATTAAAAATATCCTATATAGATCCCGAATAATACTAACATATAGTTTCTCTTTTCAGGCGAAAGGTCAAGCCGAGCTACGTGGCTGCCACAGTGTCACACAACCTCACCATTATCACAACAATCTTGCACAAACTCGAGATCATCATCGAATACCTATATGTTACTCCAAGTACATACCTAATACAATTTGCTTCAGGAGGCTTGGTACTCAGTACATGAATTTCGTTTAATAGTTAATAAGTTTTGTCATGAATAATATACCCATCCATCCTGAGGTAAATTGCTCTTACACTCCCTTCGAGTTCGTAACCGTATAACTCAAAAAGACATCTGTATAGTATGCTTTCTGGACCCAGAAGTCGCTACGAATGATCTTACAGCATACGAATTAACAACTTTACATTACCTTACGAAAGGGCCCTCCGAAGTAAATCCTTGCTCTCGTTGCCAGGAAAACGTCGCGGAAATAAACCATTTTACCACGTGCACCACTTGTACAAAAGAATACAACTCACTCTTTACTTATCTACAGGATCGCCAGATTAGTATATGGCAAGTAAACTTTAAATACGACGTGACTAACGGTCATCTAATTATTAATCTTTCCATACGTTCAACTTTGAATTCTCATGTGTCCCCCGAGAACACGCTATAGTTATAAGCCACATCTATTTCTCCAATTCCCGACACTGTATGTTGGCAAATGTGTCCGCGGAATAGGATATACAAACAAATATCAATTCTCAGTTTTTTGCTTAGATTGTTACGAGTCTCATAGCCCATCCTCACTTAAAGGCGGGATATTTCACTCATTAATTGTAGACCACATAGAATCAATCACATGCACATATTGCCACAAAAACATACTAAAAATCCGCCCTATATTGAGTTGTTCAGATTGTTTCGGTATATATATGGACACGATTGACTTAATAAGAAAGGCTGGGTATAATCCTAAAAGAATTATAAAATTCCACTACGACATAATTGAGACAGAATGCAAGTCACTCCTTGTGGCCACTGGTCGTGACGAAATATAGGACATTAAAACACACATAAACACAAGTAAAAGCGTACAGCAAAACAACTGCCTTGTAATCACTGCTTATGGCTTTTATGTAAATAATGAACCCCTTGCTAGCTCCTATAAACAATAACTTTACCTTTCCAAATGTGAGACGTCTATATACTATTAAACTTATTGACAACAGGAATAATAGCTCATCCTGTCTGAGATGTTACGCTAATCTGGGAGAAACTGAAGCAATCTCTTATTTTCTATTACAGATAACTCACATCTTAGCTAAGGGACCATATTACCCATCTACTTGCACCTATTGTAATAAGAATTTAACTTCTAACTACCCTTTAACCGCCTGCGGTGTCTGCCGAAGTAAATATAATCGGTTGACGCAATATCTCCACGCACGACATATTAATCTTAGACGGGTAAATTTTCAGTACGATATAATGAATAATCGTCTCAGTAGTGTAACACGTAATTATGGAACCACGATGTCATTGTAATTGTAAACCTCGTGGATTGCCTTCTTGGCCATTTAGATATAAATGTGCACGTGCACTATGATACCAAATAAACTTCTACTCCCCATATTACTGTCCAACCTGTCGCAATGTTCTCGGTTCGTCATTGGAACTCGAGGTCGTGGAACTTCATATATTAATCAAGGGTCCCATGAGGGCTATAAAGTGCTCATGGTGTAGTCGTAAATTACTACATATCCGCACTGCGTTTGATTGTATGAAATGTTTTACAAAATATGTTGATATTATGGAACACCACGGCCTCGCCCATCGGGAAATAGAATATTCTCAATATAATAAAAAAGGGAAAACTTAAAATGCTAATCATTGTTTCATACATACACATATACATATATATATATATATATATATATATACAATATACATATATGTCAACATATTTTCTTAAGATAAGTACATATAATCTATGTTACAGGCGATGAAGTACCTTATATCGATATTACTTATTGTTAATATAAGTCCGTATACGAACGCTCTTATTGGATTTGATTGTGGTGGACAACATTTAAACATTACTTCAGTGTCTTTGCTCGGTGCCGGAGATTACAATTTGAACTATCGAACTCCCAATTCTACAGACGTTTATATTCAGTTACTACAACTCTCTGAATATTATTACGCGGAGGTTATACAATGCAAGGTGGAAGTATCAAGAACAATTTACTATTGTGGCATGCACTCGCATATTTCCATTGTAGATAACGGACAAATGGAATATCTCATAGAAATAGGACATTCAAAATGTTTACGAATGTTTCAAGATGGTAGCCTTTCAATAGGTCCTGCCGGTAGTGTTATTGACGGTCTGAAACCTAATCATACTTCAGCGCGTAGTGTTACTCTAGCTGGAGTCGTACGTAATAATGGCAGCTGCAAAGGAGCTCAATAATCAGATCCTTATGGAACCTGGAGCGATGTTGTCGTCCAAGCCATCATACGGATCACGCTCAAATCCTCATATGTGCCTGTAAAACTAGCAACTGGGAAAATTATGCTGAAATCTGGGACCGTTTGTACACTCAGCGAAGGATCCTGCTTGGATTCGGACAACGGGTATACCTTCTGGAAACCTATGCCTACCTCATCGTGTAATTTTCACCAATATGATGTTCTATACGAAGAAAAAGCAGAAAAAATTAAAGACGACAATACAGACCCAAACTCTCCCACTATTTACAGTGTGACGACGCAAGAAATCACCTTTGCCTTAACGAAGACAAAAGAACAACCTCTGTGTGGATACACCTTGTTACGCACAGAACATCTAAAACTTTTCATCCTGGAAACGAAGAGGGGTGATACCTTTGCCAGTCGCGGATCTATACCCGTCGACAACCTGGATATTTTCGCCTACGTTAACTCTAAGTTCGTGTATGTAGAAAAACATATACGCCACCAGATGACATCTCTCTATTATAACGTCGTCCAACAACGATGCGAACTAGAGAGACAAGTAATTACTAACACTCTCTTTTGCTACTCTCCAACCGGACGAATTTGCCTACAGGCTCATGAAAGGACCAGGATACATGGCTGTAACTGCTGGCGAAGCCATACACGTTATCAAGTGTATTCCGGTAGAAGTTACTGTACGTAGAACACCAGAATGCTACACCGAGTTACCAGTGACAGCAAGGAACTCCTCTCTCTTCATCACACCTAAATCCCGGATTCTTACAAAGGTTGGAACACAGCGAGAGTGCAGTTACAAGCTTCCCACTCTTTACCAAATAGAAAATACTTGGGTCCAACTGACACCGGAACCTCACGTACAGCAATTGCCACCACAAAAACTAAAGCATATGACCGCATTAACTTGGAAATATTTAACTCCTGGACCCCTTGCGGTTAGCGGTATATATTCAGAAAACGACCTGGAAAAACTACGAGATCACATGTTTCCTGCCGAGAAACCAGCATTACTAAACACCATGGCTCGAGGATTAACCGGTCACTCGATCCAAGATGGATCAGTCTCCCTCTACAATTTACTTGATGAAGCATCTCTGAAGAAAATCGTCGAAAGCACCGCATCCCGAGTCTGGGAAGGGTTCATTACGTTTGGATCCGCCACAGCAGGAATCTTCGGCATACTCCTCATAATTCGTATTGTCAAGCTTATTATCGACACCACTATACATGGTTACGCTCTTCATTCAACCTATGGATGCAGCCTACATCTCATCGGAGCAATCTGGAGTTCGGTGACACACCTTCTACTCCATCTGGCACGAGGACCCGTCGACCGTAAAAAGCAAGAGAAACATCACGAGAATCAACCATCACTCCTGTCTGCAGATCCAAGAGCACCCTGCGCACCAAGAAGCACTGATAACGATGCAACCGCCCAAAAACATACTGTCTATACGGATCTCCAAAATCGTTTAAATGAATTGGAAGCTGAATCTAAAAGAACAAATTCCTCCGAAAACATCCGAATTTGTTTTAAATAAAGGGGGGGGGGGGTTGTGACGTCCCGACGTCCTTTAATTTTTCTTACTCATATATATATTTTTATGGCACATAAGTTTTATCGCTTGCGCGCACGATAAGTTATAATATTGCTATATTGTTAATCATCAGGTAAGATTAAAAATATATATAAAAACCATAAAATTAAAAGAAACCAAAGAAACAAGGTGAATTTAATTTTTGAGTAACTCTTAGTCACGCAGTTTAAAATATATATACACTTTCAATACGTCTTTATATATTTTTTATTATTTAGGTTACTAATAGCCGTTGCAGCTACATATTATAATTCGATACCCTGTTCCAATAACCTAATGCTTTATTAATGCTAATGCTTTGAAACGCTTGCCAACCATTCTATTCTCGTATCAATATCTGCTTATTTCACGACACGCTTCCTAACGCACGCCACCGGAAAGCTTTCTTAAAACATGGCTATTAACACTACCACTAGCTGTTACACTCCGCATATCAAAGGATTTAAAATTCCTATTAAACTCTACGCAGTGTCTTGTGCCCTGTCGTACAGCTGTCCCACGCAAACCCTCCGCTTCCGCCGCGATTTCGGACTTAAAAATAGGAAACGGATTAGGATTAAGAAACGATACTCCGAATAGCAATGGATTGGGATGTAAAACAAATGTGCGACTTATCATAATCCACGCCATCTTTATGAGATAATTATTGAACCCCATATTAGACCATTGTCGCATCAAGTATAAAAACCCTCGGTCAGAGAGTCGAACATTCATTCGTTCTTTCAATCAGTCAGAGCACGGTTCTACGTTCATTTTTCAAAACATTTAATTGGTGCGCGATCATACGTTATCTCGACTCCACTCCACGGCCGAAGTACTCCAATCCACGCCGAAAGTACGAAAGGGTCAGAAACATCCTACCAGGCCTGACCGTCTTAATTAACCAGTCCCGTATACACATTGTAATCGTGAGTACCGTTGCCTAACTAACTAAATTCAATTAAAGTAATTTAAATCGACCGTGACTGGCAATATATAACGTCTTTCCGATATGAACATTGAAAAACTGTGAGCCAACTTGGTTTGTCGGATTCACACAGCACATTTTCGGATCAATCGTCAAGACATTATTAATTTCGACCATGGGTTTTGGTCAGTTGATGTAATTTCTAAATTAAGGGTCCATATGCCTCAGTAGGTTCAAAAAATAGGCGATGTTTTGTGAATTTTTTGTGGAGAAAGTAAACAAAATAAATTAATCAATATTTATGGATTACATTCATGATACTTTTAAGTAGTTATACAAATTTTTTCAGCCTATTTAAATAATTAGGCGAAGCGGGATACTGGGCAACGGCGCGGAGTAGGTTGCTCTATGGCGGCAGTCCTCGAGGTCGTAAAATGTGTCTGAAACATCGAATCAATCGATTTTCCTGTTCAGTACAAGTGTCCCTATAGAGTAGACTACAAAAAATTATTTTGAATAAAAATTTATAAAATGGCGGCAGTTAAAAGAAAAAAATTAATAGTGAAAATTAAATTTTTTTCTTTTAACTGCCGCATTTTATAAATTTTTATTCAAAATAATTTTTTGTAGTCTACTCTATAGGGACACTTGTACTGAACAGGAAAATCGATTGATTCGATGTTTCAGACACATTTTACGACCTCGAGGACTTCCGCCATGGAGCAACCTACTCCGCGCCGTTGCCCAGTATCCCGCTTCGCCTAATTATTTAAATAGTCTGAAAAAATTTGTATAACTACTTAAAAGTATCATGAATATAATCCATAAATATTGATTAATTTATTTTGTTTACTTTCTCCACAAAAAATTCACAAAACATCACCTATTTTTTTAACCTATTGAGGCATATGGACCCTTAAATAGTTTAAATTTTTATTGCGAAAAAATATCACCCCAGTCAGGGTTTGAACCTGGAACCTCCCGTATACCGTGCGGGTGTCGTGCCAATTCGACCACTGGAGCTGTGGTGATATTTATCGCAATAACAACTATAAGACGGAGCACACCGATACTTCGGTCGACGGTGTATAATAAACAAAATAATAAATTTCTTTCGCCAGTAAAGAATAACAATTAAAGTAATTTAAATCGACCGTGACTGGCAATATATAACGTCTTTCCGACATAAACATTGAAAAACTGTGAGCCAACTTGGTTTGTCAGCTCACAGTTTTTCAATGTTCATATCGGAAAGACGTTATATATTGCCAGTCACGGTCGATTTAAATTACTTTAATTGTTATTCTTTACTGGCGAAAGAAATTTATTATTCTGTTTATTATACACCGTCGACCGAAGTATCGGTGTGCTCCATCTTATAGTTGTTATTGCGATAAATATCACCACAGCCCCAGTGGTCGAATTGGCACGACACCCGCACGGTATACGAGAGGTTCCAGGTTCAAACCCTGACTGGGGTGATATTTTTTTGCAATAAAAATTTAAACTATTTAATTTAGATATTACATCAACTGACCAAAACCCATGGTCGAAATTAATAATGTCTTGACGATTGATCCGAAAATGTGCTGTGTGAATCCGACAAACCAAGTTGGCTCACAGTTTTTCAATGTTCATATCGGAAAGACGTTATATATTGCCAGTCACGGTCGATTTAAATTACTTTAATTGTTATTCTTTACTGGCGAATAAAATTTATTATTCTGTTAACTAAATTCACTGTACGACCGTCCCCAGATATTTTTTTTTTGGAAACCTTCGATACATTCAATAAACTATGCTATTATAATATCTATAACTTTTAATATCTTGGGACAGTCTCTCTTAAGCGACAACATTTCATTGCTACATCATTTCTTGTCACAATAAATTTCCTCTATGAAGGAAATATTATTAACAACGGAATCTACCGAGATTCTAGAAATCCTATTAAATTTCTTAAACAAAGAATTAAGTAACATAAGCATAGAATATTTGGAAAATCTAGTATGTGAATATAATATAGAAAAAATGTTTGAAAAAAGAATAAATCATTCGACAATATTAAAGTCCTTGTTTTAAAATATCCCTTTACTGAACGATAGCTCTCGCTATCCCGGGTAAAGTCGGTGAAAGGCAGACTGACCCGAAACTCAAAGGAGAGCATCTCACACTATATAAAGAAATTAGCAGCAGTGAGAAAAAACAATTGTTACCCGAAGCGGTCGAGTCATAATTAATCGCGGTTCAGACGTGACAACGGTAAGTATATAGTGGTATCCTTTGTTGAAACGTGAGTATGGACGCATCTCGACGATGTCAGCCTGCCACAGGTCGTCGTACCCTCGCACTATGACGTGTCTTCGTGGAAAATTTCTTCTCGCCGGAGCATGCAGTTTCTCGACGAGTCGTTGCTTCTCGATATTTTTACGTCCATCGGATTTCGACAATGTCATGTTTTTAGCGATACAATTGGTCAGCGCGTAATAATAATATGTGCAAAGAAATTATGATTTATATCTCCAACTTTTTTTCAATAGCCGTTTATTTTTGTTTATTGTCCTTCAATAGCCGTTCTTTGTCATCCGCCGACCGTTTATAGCTATTCGTCAGCCGTTCATAGCCGTTCTTGAGCCGTTCTTGAGCCTCTTGATAGCTGCTCGATAGCTGTTCTTTAGTCGCTCGGCAGCCTTCCGATAGCCGTTCCTGAACCGTTTTTGGTCGTTTGTTGCCGCTTGTTAGTGGTTCGTAGCCGATCTTGGTCCGTTTGTCCATTGTTGTCCGTTGTCGTTTCTGATTCAGCGGTAATCGAATGCCGAAGCTCGTTTATCGCAATCCGTAACGCTTGCACGTCCTTCTCGTACGCAGTCAGCTTCTCGTCTGACGCTCTCAGTTGATTGCTTAACTTTCTAATGTAATAATCCACGTATAGTTTGTTGACGGCGTCGGTATCAGCCTCCGGTTGCGCCACTTTGCGTCAAAATCCGTAGCGATAAGACATAGAGCGTTATTGCGCACGTAATGTCTCACGAATCCGCTCGACTGATGGTGCAAAACGGCGTTCGGCACGTCTCTGATCTGCTCGAATACCCCTTTGTTAATCGGCATTTCAACGTTGATTGAACAGCTCGCTGCCGCGCGATTCAATTTATAATAAGACCGGCTTCGCAAAGTTCCTCGATGATCGACATGATCTCGTTGTCGTGGGCATTGTTGCCAGCGTGGCGCGAAGCGTCGAGCAATCGTAGACGATCAACCAGCTCGTTGGGATCGTCCCAGTGCACGTAATCGATCTTATTGTCGGTCAGCGTCATCGCGCAAGGCGCGATTAATCCCTTTCCGGATCGTTTCTTCATGAACGCAGGTGGTATCAACTTCTGGATTATCTTCATGTACTTGTCCCCCCTGTGGGACTTTACTCGCCCGAGAGGATCGTGATTGAATCTATGAGTGCTCGTCTCAAACAGGATATTCTTGTACTTTTGCATATCCTCCTCCGTGTAAATGTTTTATCAGGCTTGTTTTTAAAGATCAACTCGTAAATACCGGGTGTGCCAATGTAATGTACGTCGCCGATATATATGTTATCCATGCTGTCCACCTTGAAACGTTTATTGCCGAGCATCATCATTCCATCGTTGCCGAGATAAACGCCGTACACGGTATCTATATCGCTCTTTGGTTTGGCGCTCATAAGAGCCCCGATGTACTCTTGACCTAATGGACCCAAGGTATTATGCAACGTTTCTCGACCCTCCGGCGTTTCCAACTCCTTTCGAATAGACGTCGCGAGCTTCAAGTCGTCCGTGAGTTCAAAAACAGGCGCGTTTTCGGGTAATTCGAACTTTATTGTAGGTTGCACTTTTCTCGCCGTTACGTATGGTGGAGATGATATCGGTAGAGATGAGGTTATCGGTGTAGAGGTTATCGGTGGTACATCCAGTGGAGCTTTCAATTGACTAGATTTACGCGGCGTCGGATCCGACGAGAAATATAATTGTTTTTTCTTTTTCGGCGTCACATCTTCGGAAAACGTGTCGATCTCGGCGACGCTCTCCGGCTCCTCTTTCTTCACCGCGCTCGAGGTCTCGGCGATTTTTCGCAGTGGCCCGATGAGAGGCTTAAAGTGCGTGTCCAACTCAATGTCCTTCGCGATCTTACTGTTCTTCAACTCGCGAAGTTTCTTGTGAATCGATTTGCTCGTTTTCACAATCTCTTTCGCAATCTTCTCGCGCTCACGAATATCATCACTCATGTCGATCGTGGTTATCGCGGAAAAAAGCAAATTGTTAATCTCTCTCTCTCTACAATGTTTCACCTCGACGAGGTACCGACAACGACTGACCGCTTTTGCGGTATCGCGAACACGTTAAATCCTTTTCTGTATCGACCATTGTTAAGCGAGCTGTCCTTGTCTATCACTACGAATCCGTAATCGTGCTGCCAACATTCACGACACAACGCGCAAAATTCATCGTACGACATGTCGGTATTCACGTGATCGTTGTACATGTGTTTCAGATTGGTGCCATCTTGTTTGAATAGGATCAACAGGTTCGCGTTGTCGCGTATCAAATGTTTGGGTATTCTCGCGTAGGTCTGACAGAGATAAAAGCAGTCAACGCTCGAATGCCTGCCCATTGAAAAGTACTCTCTCACCGCGTTTTGCTTGTCGCATGCCACGTCATCGAAGACGAAGATCGAGTTTGGACACGCATCGCTCGGCGGAATGACGTCACTGTTGTTGGAGAACGTGAAGTAGCCGATTCCATCGATCAATGTTAATAAATTTTCTAGATATTGATATTTCGGTTGCTGTAGCGACTTTGAGTACACGTACACGTTTTCAAAACGTACACCGTGCGGACTTTCCAACAAGCTTATCAGAACGTTGGTTTTACCGCAATTCGAGGGACCGCAAATGATTGCGCGTATAGTAGTCGGTAGCATCGTACCGTGCCTACGCTTCTCCGCGTTTTCCCCCATCGACCGTGATCTGTTGTCGTAATTTGTCACGCGTATGGCCAACGGCTGTTGCACAAACTTCATTATTCACACTGCCGACTGGAGGGCTGAATCAAGCGCCTATTTATAGGTGCGCGGAACCGCGAGTCGCTCAGTAGCAAAGATGTTTGTCCTGTTATCAAGACCATTCGATATTTGCGATTTCAGCGCCGAACAGTTGCAATTTGTGCCCAAAACTGTTCTGTTGCAAATTTGCGGTGATCACATTCATTACGTCTGGGACAAGCTTCCGGAACATATAAAAGCGGATTTGGAGGTTCAGACCTATCGTCGCTGTTACGAACATTACAATCAACCGTGGCAGCGAACGCACATCGACGGTCCCGCACCATTGATAAAGAATTGCTACGAATGCCAACGAAAATAGGCGGAAGCCTGTTAAACCGCGCGATAAACGCACTTCCAATCGAATTGCATATTCCAGGCTATCAGTTTTGCGGTCCGGGCACTCGGCTGGAAGAACGATTAGCCAGAGGTGATCAAGGTATTAATCCATTAAACGCGGCGTGTCGCGAACACGATATAGCGTATTCGCGTAGCAACGATCTCATCGACAGACACGCGGCGGACAAGATACTCGCCAAGAGAGCGCTAGAACGTGTCATCGCGAAAGATTCCGCTCTTGGAGAGAGAGCTGCCGCTACAGCCGTCTGGGCGACCATGAATGTCAAGCAAAAGTTAGGAATGGGTTTGAAAACCGTGAAGAAGAAGAAGAAGAGAGCATCGAAAAAACGGATACTTCCAGCATTGAAACGAGGAGGTGTATTACCGATTCTACCGTTGCTGGGAGTTCTCGGTTCTCTGGCTGGCGGGGCGGCGGGAGTGGCAAAAGCCGTGAACGATAACAAAGCCGCGTTGCGTCAGTTAAAAGAGATGCGACGTCACAATCGCGCCATGGAAGGTCGTGGACTTTATCTCGCTCCATACAAACGCGGACAGGGAGTGACATCAAAGAAGAAGAAAGGAACAAAAAACGTCAAAGAGACGTTAAATATGCCCACGGGTGCAACTACCAACGTACAACTGCAACAACTGGCAAAGCGTATGCGCATTCCGTATTTTAGAGGTGTCTTCATGCGTGACTCGTTACCGATCGACGGCATACGACGAAACAAGAGCGGTATTTTAAATTTGGACGATGCATCTGGTCCCGGTACTCATTGGGTGGCGTATGCAAAGAGGGGAAACCGCGTGATGTATTTTGACAGTTTCGGTAATCTTCGACCGTCGAAGGAGTTGGTGCGATATTTCGAACCGAGCGTGACAAAGATTGAGTACAATCACACGCCCTTTCAAACTTATAATCAGAACATCTGCGGACAATTGTGTCTACGATTTTTCCAGACGATCGATGAATCGGCGCAAATTTAAAGGCTGACGGTGCCCGCGGAGACTCAGTGTTAGTCGAACGGTTTTCCCGACATGTCTATGAAATTCACGCTGACCGGGAAGAGCAGCATTCTCGCGGTGCACTACTTTCCCGCCGTAGATTTGAGCGATGGCGACTACGATCTTGGTCTAACAGTTTTCGAAACTTATGACACGATACCGAACGTAAATTCCTCGAATAATAAATTCTATTTTGACGAGGATGACACGGAAATTACGATTCCCGAGGGATCGTACGAGATACGAGCCATACACCAGTTTTTGAAACGCGCAATTTTATGGAAACGCCCGCAACGCGGCCGACGCGTAGGTCGTTCCAACAATCGCGATAATCATACATCGGTCGCGGATATCACGCGAGAGGGGACCGTCAGAAGTGAAATTTGCGCAAACGGCAACGAGGACGAGGACGATTACGAGGACGAAGACGAGACTGTAAAATACCCGATGGTGCTCCGTGCTAATTACAACACGATGAAGAGCGAGATCAATTGCGCTTTCAGAGTAAACTTTAGCAAGCCCAACAACATTGGATCGTTGCTGGGATTCTCGCCAGAGCGTATATTGCCACCGGGAAAATGGCACCAATCCGATCAACCGATTAATATCATTAACATAAACATAATCCGCATAGAGTGTAACGTGACCGCGGGTGCGTACAGCAACGGTAAACGTGTTCATATGATACATGAATTTTCTCCAAACGTGCCACTAGGATATAAGATATCGGAAACGCCGGCGCAGATCATTTATCTGCCGATCATCGCGCGGAGCATTACGGAGCTAACGATACGCGTCGTGAATCAAGACGGACAATTGCTTGATTTTCGAGAAGAGGAGATCACCGTGAGATTACATGTACGACGGCAGCAGCGATAACGCGCGTGTGTGTGTGCGCGACATATGAGATGCTCGTATTGAACAACTCAGAGCACGCAAGAGATAAGACTATCTACACTACGGTAGTGACCAACGATATCATTCAATCATCACCATCGCCATCATTATCGTTGTCAGGCTGCGCTAAAAACACGAAGAAGAAGTTAAGAGCATCGAACGTTAAATTTTTACAATCTTTGGGATTCGCGGTGCGAAATATCTGAGAAAACATGATCCTTAAGGTCGGAGGCGAGCCGGTCTTTGACGATCGCATCGTCAAGATCGAGACTCACACGTACAACCCGTACGCCAACACAACGTTTGAGCATAGCGACGAGATACGAATACCCATACAACAGCAGGATCTGTATACGTTGCCGTGTGAAAGTTTTCTCTACGTTGAAGGAATATTGAGGATAAAGAAAAGGAACAACGAGTCGCAAGCAACGTTTGTAAATAATTGTGTGGCGTTCATGTTTGATGAAATTCGATATGAACTCAACGGCGTGAAGATTGATCGCAGCAGAAACGTTGGAATAACCAGTACTATCAAGAACTATGTATCGCTAACGTACGACAATGCTTCGATCATGCGGAACGCTGGATGGGACATTGCATCAAACATACCGGAAGGATATTTCAACTTTTGCGTACCGCTCAAGATGTTGCTGGGCTTTTGCGAAGATTACAAACGCGTGGTTGTTAACGCTCGTCACGAATTAATTTTGATACGAGCGCGTAGCGACAATAATACCATTGTGGGAAATCCGCTGACGGAGCCGGAAGTCGAATTGTTTAAAGTACAGTGGCGAATGCCTCATGTTACGTTAAACGAGGTTAACAAGCTATCGATGCTGCCTTGGAAAACGGGCGTTACCTGAGTATAAGTTTCCGTTCTTGGGATTTGTACGAGTATCCCCTGCTGCAGAGCACAACGAAGCATTCATGGGCCGTCAAAACTGCGACTCAGCTAGAAAAACCGCGATATGTCATCTTTGCTCTCCAAACTGGCCGAAAGAATGTTATGTCTCGAGATGCTAGTCGATTCGACCACTGTAACTTGACCAACGTGAAACTTTATCTAAACTCTGAATTTTATCCATACGACGATATGAATCTAGACATTGACAAAAAACGATACGCCATCCTTTTTAATATGTATGCACGTTTCCGTAAAGCTTATTACGGAATCGATTGTTACGAAACGTTGTGCACCGTGGTCACATTCCTGACGCATGGACCTTTTGTGGTCATTGATTGCTCGCGACAGAACGAGTCCGTCAAGAGCGCCACCGTGGATGTGCGAATAGAATTTGATTGCAAAGAGAATGTATCCGCGAATACTACCGCCTATTGTTTCATTTTGCATGATCGCATAATCGAATACAGCCCGTTGTCGAACGTAGTGCGTAAGATCACGTAAATTGCATTATCTGCAAATATTCCGATATAAGAGAGAAAGATGCATCGCGATAAGGTACAGTACAGATCGCTCCTTCGTTGCATCATGATCTTGCCAACGTTTGTCGATCTGCAAGGATTCACCGTCGGGATGAAATTTGTCGTGAAGGAGGTGGCGGTGTTGCGAAAGGAGGTCGTTCTGGCGCATTACATTTTTACACATCCCATGCCGCGGAGTCTCCTCAGAAAATCCGACAAGTCGTGTGCTTCCTGGTTGATTAGAAATCACCATGGATTACAATGGGAAGACGGAAACGTACCGTACAGCATGGCTAAACGCATAATTACATCGGCCGTGCTTGGTACAGAAGAGGATGACGATGACGACGACGACGACGAGACGCCACCGACTCTGGTGTACGTCAAGGGATGTCAGAAAATAGAATGGCTGGCGGATCTGCTTGAAAATTATGCGAGCAAAAACCTTAATTGTCGAGACTCTGGATGCGGATTATGAAGATATCAAATCTTTAAATAATCTAGATAATACTAATACTATGCGATGTGGAAACCATGTTAAGAATTGCGCATTACAAAATGTATTAAAATTATTTAACTGGTGGTCACGCCAGAGAGTTGAAATTTAAAAAAAAAAAAAAATAAATAAATTATATAAACTTTAAAATGTTTTATTTTCTTTTCCCTTTCCCCATTGTTAGTGGTTAACAAATGTTTGAAAGATGCGTTGGCTTTCTTTGCGTTTCTTTTAACGTTAACTTTTTTCCATTCCTTAGAATTTTTTAATAACTTCTACGTAAGCAGCGCTGACATTGGTGCTTGAAATGCTGAAGGAAGGGGAATAATCCCTTCCCTTCCCTTATATAATTTTGTTACATCGAAGAATCATACGCGATCCTTACATGTTCAGTCTTGCATCAGTCACCCGTGTGGAAGCAGTTTGAATCTTGTAACCAACAGCGATGTACTCCTCTGTGGGAAGCAGCACAAGTATGAATTATTACGTGCCGATTCCTTGTGAAATTCCATCGAACCAGAGTAATACGTAAGTATTACTTTGCATATATTTTTCCAAAACCTATTTTTCCATAAATCATTTATCTATTTTATTCTTTTTCTACAGTTTTCTCGATAAATCGAAACCTCGTTATACGCCTCGTATCTTGAGCAGACGATTCGCATTGACACCAACTGCTTATAAGTGTTTGGAAATTGGGATCAGCGTGAGACCTCCATACAGTTCTTTTGTGGAATTGATCCTTGGCGACAACCGAGGAAACCGAATCGCGATGCCCTATGGAACATGGACAATGATCATGGAAAAACGCACGGACATCGAAAAACTTATAGAGTCAACCACATTTTCATCGCTGTCTATACGAGAACTACAAATGGAACTCGTTAAAATGCGCGGTAAAAATAATGTGAAACTTACGTCACGCGACACATGCTTGTACATGAAGCCGTCAACTGTACTGTTTCTATTTGAGCTCAAACAGTGTCTCGATAATGTATACCTCAAGCTAGAACCGCAAGCGAGAGAGGTAGATGAGAAATGTAGAGAATGTGCAAAGATCTTAATAAAATATCATATTTCCGAAAAATATGACGCCGCTAAAATCTTGCGCAGCGTTTGTGATAAAAATTCAATTTTAGAATGTGAACTAATAGCGTATGCTATAGATAAAATTTTGTATAATGCCTTGTGGGAGAGACCTATTGATGTATGTGAGTGATATAACCCCTTGTTTAAATGGGGATATGATGTAATAGGTTAATAAATAAATAAATGTACAATAACACGGTAAACAATTTTAAATTATTTTCTCCTTCCACCTTCTTCTCCTCTATTCCTTGTTTAAATTATGCGTTGCGATAATGTCCCTTTCTTAAACTATAAATTTAAGGAACTAATAAAATAATTAAATTATTTAAAATATTGAAATATTAAAATACCGAGGAGGAGGAAAGATAGTTCGAGAACGCGAAGGGAAATCAGTCGAGCGAGAGAAAAAAAACGTAGTACGTGACGTTACAACTCAAGTGGCGTCGTGAAACATGTTCGAACACGAAGCCCTCGACAAAGAGATCTCCACAGAAAAAAGAAAAGAAAAAAAAGACAAATTGATGTCACAATAATTTATTGTCGAAGTCATAAATTATAGCCGATCACCCTTAGGTTATTTTAAATATTACACTATGTCCCGACAAGCGCGCCTAAATTCCCCCTCCCCCTACCTCTCCAACGCGGACCTATCAACGCAATTGCACGATCCCCCTCCGGTATCTTGCCCCAAGGGCCCCACACCCCCCACCACCGCCGGGCATAGAGAACACCTCATAGGGCACGCTTGCGACTAACATCGCGGTCGATATGTATAATAGATAAACAACTTATTAAATCTTCATCGGTATGTTATCTACGTACAGTTAGCAATCGCATGTACCATCGGACTAATTCGGATGGTAAAAAGAAACCACGTGACTAGTTTAGATGGTAAAAGAGATTGCGTGACCTCGATCGATATTATCGACCGTAATCTTGGTCGCGAACGCCATCTATGAGTCCCTCTAGGTACTACGTGGAACCTCCCTGCCCCGCTTTCCCCTCGCCCACAGAAAATTTAGAACTCTCATAGTCTACCTACTTTTATATAATAAATTTTCACTTTTTGTTTGTCTTATTTTCTCGCGTCCAACGCCAACGGCATTTCTCATAAAAAAATGAGAGTAAATGATAAATGCATGGGTTCTTAGACGCGGGTGAGAGCACAGAATGGTTTCGCGCCCGAATCATGCATAACTGGTTACAAA